>QUOP01000100.1:0-152077 GCA_003675405.1 Hericium coralloides
AAGACCTTTTGGAGCCGTGTTATTGCACTCGGCGCCCGATGAGATTCACCTGCTTCCCGCGTGGGAAGCACTCTTCCGCAAGCGTATGAGCAAGTCGGGTCATGCGCGTGGCGCTTTCCGGACCGGTCGTTGCAGATTGGCGTCACGGCGCACGATGGCCGTTTGGAACTGCCTCTGGACACAGCTACCGCTCGATGTTAGGCATGCCGGGATGGCCGATTTATCATTGCATACGACAAAAGTCGAATTTCCGCCCAGAGCTTCAGCTTCTCCTCCGAGATTCTTGGACAGGTATACAATGGCTGCCGCTTTCCAACGCATTACTCGTGGATCTTGAAGAGTTCCCCAAGACACCATTCATTCTATTGTGCCACGATATCCCTCGACTATACGCAGAACGTGTTTATCTTTGGTTGAATTGCCGGGACAAGACAAACTTGACCAACACGATTGCGGATGCTACCACCGACTATCACTTCCCGTCTTTAACAATTTTTTTAACAAATTTCTATTTAACTTAAAAAAAGAACTCACGAAATATGTTTTTTTAAGATTTAATGCCCTTTTAACCAGGATATAAACAATCAAGCAACGGAATTCTTTCCCTTATATGACGATTCCTCACCCGAAATCACGGTAGCGACAGCCAGCGATGGCGCAGGGAAATAGACGCACCTGATGTTTTTTTTTATTTCTCCAGGGAACTGGTCATTCGTAGGAGAGGTTGCTTGACCCCGACGAAGCCTCATCAACGGTGGGGGCGAGCAAGCGGCAGACGGCAAATAAATCGGTGTAATCCACACAGGCATAATTGTACCTCACAAGAACCGGCTGATCAGCAAGGCAACACTGTTCTCAAAGGCAAGGGAAGAAAGCAAGCAAGCTTCCCGGTTCCATGCCTGAAAATGACTGGTAGGGTATTCGAGGCCTCTGCAACCTCGCGCAATAGCCCTCTGTGCAGACTGTCCAGTGTCGAGCCGCTGAGCAAGGACCGATATTAACGGCTAACTCTCGCTTGGGAGAACCCACTCGTGCTTGGCTTCTGGTATCGAACGTGATTCCCAAACATCGCCGTCCTCCCCACACGCCCCTCGACATGCCAACTGTAGTCATTGTAATATCCGTGACAAACTCTAGTCCCCCATTCGCCGTGCCATGCGGAGTTTACCAGACAGTCGCACCTTGGCGACGCCTGTTCACCGCTCACTTCACAGTATGGCCGCCGTCGGAGCAGCCAGATATCTCTCCGTGACTCGAAATCTTGGTCAAGAAGCCTGGTGTATGAGTACATGGTACGGGGAATACCCCCTCACAGTCTTGCGTTTTCTATTCCGACGTTCACCATCACTTTACTCGCTTCTACATACATCACTTGACCATTGCTCTCCGTCGTTGTCTGCGACGATGCTGTCACGACGACCTGATCATTGCTCCAATACATCTTCTGCCTCGCCGAGCACATCTCCCTGCCTCCATTGAAAGCCCAGGAAATCGAAATCGAATTCTGAAGGGGACAACCTGACTTGCCGAGAGCGACCATGCGAGTGCTACAGCGCTCGTGGGGGCGTGTCTAGCGATGCCGATCGTGAGATTACGTTTGTACGTTGAGATGTCTAGGGACCACGAGGCCGGGGGGACGTGGATGACTCAGATGTTGCAGGCACTGCTATGTTGTGGGGAGGGAGGAGTACGGAGCGACACGCAGAGTGTCTTAGCTGCAGGATATTGCGCGTCTTGACGCCAGTGTGCACGATAGGCTGAACCCGTCTAAGTGGCAGACTGCCAGGAAGGCAGATCCAAACCGCCTAGGAATCTCTTGGATGGATGCTCAAAGGTTAAGCTTCTGTTCGATTGTTGTCCTTGCAATTGTTAGCCCTTTACCCTAGTATAACCAGTGATTACCCGAGCACATTGATTGCATTCACCCATGGGACGGTTGGGTATGGCCGGAACAGCAGTCGCACATAATCACCGAGTCGCTGCAGCGCAGGGCTCGAACGTCCTCAGCAAAAAGCAGAGAAGTCGGCTCGAACAGATGGTTAAAGCAAACTGGAATTATAATCATGTCACTGATCCAGCTGAACAGCACTTCTAATAGGAACGAAGAAAAGAGTCCTGGTAGCATAAGTATGATGTAATCACCAGCCCTTATCCTTGCAGACTCGTGCTGCTGTCTCGCAGCGTTCAAGTTTCACTCGGTCCGGTACTAACGAAGCATAACTCCGTCCGTCAACGACATAGTTTCTGCCAGCGGGTGAGTCTTGATACGTCATTCGGAACCATATCTTCCTCTTCATCTGAGTATCTCCATGTCGCTGTCCGCGATGGCGTTCTCAACCGGCGCATTCGGTTGACTGATTGGTGGTCCTCGATCCATAATGCATCTCCTGCTTCCAAACTTATCCACACGCCCGGCAAACAGCTTGTTGAACCCTCTCGAGTAATCGTCAACATCACGGATTTGTTGCCATAAGTCCGACCGCGCCGCCAGTAGTGTAGCTCGCATTCCTGGTACCATCTTAACAAATCACGATTTCGCACGGTTTCGCTGGTGCGCTGTGTGCATCAATCGATGATCAGCCTACACTTTCTTCCAGTGCTTTCGGACCTCTTGAAAGGTGATAAGGTTCCGTGCTGCCCGACAGTATTCAAGAATGTTGTCATCAAAACCAATTATCCTTGCGCTGCCACGAGCTCTTCCAGGGCCCAGGGCTTTGTTGAAGTGCTCTTGAAGAAGATCCGCCTCGAGGTAATGTCCGGGACGTCCGGACGGGTTTACCAGCCAGTGCGAAAAATGGCCGCACGTAGGGCAGGACTGCTCTCGAGTTCAAGCGAGGCTATAAGCTCCATGAGATAAGTTGTATATTTGCTGTGACCTGACCCTGCGAATGTGAAAAGCCAACGCTGATAAAGATATAGATACCCGACCATCAGCATTACAAGTATCAAAGTACCTCGTCTTCTCACCTTGACGCATTCGTACACGCGCCCAGCATCACCCACTGCAACTGCATATGCCGCCTCCCGAGATATCATCAAGTCGTCCATAAGACGACACGACTGAGCTAGTACCCGATCTCCAGTGAAAGGTGCATCCTGCTTGCATCTGTCGTGCTATTCGCTGATGGCTTTTTGTTTCAACCTGCATTCCTGCTCTGCTGGCCAACCTGTGTGGCGCAGTTTGTTTCCGCGCTTTGTTGTGGTAGTCTCGACAGGTGGGTGCATACGAGGTACCCAAGGCGACCCTTGGGGCGTGAGGTACTGGCCGTGCCTTGCGTTTTCATTGAGCGCACGCTCATAAGCACGAGTGGAGTCATCTGGAAAAACCGAAGTTGCTACCATTAGCTACAGTAGCAATGTGTAGTCTACGGTAGCTACCTGTAGCTCTATAGTACCCGTAGTACTCGTAGGAACCCCCCTTCTACGGTGGCTTCTGTAGTGTCCTGTAGTGAGGATCTTTCTACTGTAGTGACCTGTAGTGAGGATCTTTTACTGTAGTACCAAACTTGTTATAGTAGTTCCACAATCTTAAGCATAGACTACTGATGTTAGCAGTTCATTTCACACATTTTTAGTAAATCAAAACTTCAATAATGTCTCATTTTCATATTGACTACAAAATAACTAAGTACTCTAATCTATGCTACTCTAACCTATCTATGTATATAAGGGGAGTATACAGGGGTACATAATGCAAGGATGTAGATGTGCAGGTGAGCATGTAGGTGGACATGCAGGTAGGTGGGTAGGTAGGCGAGCATGTAGTCGGACTATGGGCGAGCAAGCATGTAGGCAGGTGGGCCAGCGAGCATGTGGGCAGGTGGGCAAGTGAGCATGTGGGCGGGTGGGCAAGCAAGCATGTGGATGGGCAGCCCGGCATACACGTCAGCACTGAAACTTATAAGATACAAACAAATTTACTTACCTGTTGCATTCTCCTCACAACCTCTTGCACCCAACTTGCTTAAAAAGAAATGAGAAGCCAAGAAAAAAAGACTTACAATAAAATAAGAGAAAAGGAGTGAGAAAGAAAGAAGGGAGTGAGAGGAGAGAGTGAGGAGTGAGTGAGAAAGAGTGGTGAGACGACGCGCGTTGCTGGCAAGTCTGAGGCCAAACAACACCAAAGGCAGAAATCAGATTGCCATATTTGGCAATCTGGTTTCTGCCCCCTTGCAGAATACGTCGTAAGTTACACTACTTACAAGTTTTTTAAAACATCTAATAGTATTAGTTTACACCAACTTATGTTTACCTTGTACTGGCAAAAAATAAGATTGCCATGTTTGGCAATCTGTCTACCTTAGTTGCGTGCGTCACAGCTGCAAGGAGCGTGGAGAGTGTCTGGGTCCCCAGGATAGATCTCCATTTCTCTTCTACAGACTGCAATTCTTATCCGATTAGCACGTACCTAGTACCGTTCGAATCGTGTGATTCGTAGCTTTCGAATGGTTCCCTGTACAATGTGATATGTTGAAATTGAAGACACTACAGCCCGAACACTATGGGTGACCTTTAGTAGATACAAAAAGTGGCATAGCGCCTTGAATACTGCACGTACCACAAAACTGATTGGATTGTCTGAAAGCTCTGATTGATAGCTTTCCGACAAGGCCTCATGCGCCATGATAGGTGCAGAACTCGTCCCACAGCGGCAAAGTCTCTACAAATGGAGGTCAAATATTGTTTGAGGCATATCTCCGTAACGACAAGACGCACCTCTGACGTTTCAACGGTTTCTGAAAGCGGTTGATCGTAGCTTTCGAACCGTGCCCTGCACGACCCGATCTGAGAAGATCTAAAAATCGCCCCTTAAAACAAGAATGGGCTGTATCGTAGCGAAGAATGGACGTACCGCAGACATTTTTGGCGCGTTGGAAAGAGCTCATCAAGAGCTTTCAAACGAGCCATCATGCAACCTGGTAGCTGCAAAACTGGAGCCACTAGAATGAAATCTCTAAAACTGTCAGCAAAAACATGTTTCTAGAATATCGTTACAATGAGGAAACACACCGGAGACATTTTTAGTGTTCCAGAAAGCGGTGATCCGTACCTTTCGAACGCATGTACATACATGCAAATCGGTGCACTTCTTGGTGCACAACATCAAAATCTAGGATATAAGATAGTTAGTTAGAGCGTCAATCACACATACCTTTTCATAACCAAAATTGCTGATGTGCTGTTAAACTTCCTAGAAGATGTTAATCAAGATAATTTGAATACACTCACATTTTTTCTTGACTTGTGCTTTGCTTGCCCTAGGACATAACTGTAGAGTAGGGAGCTGCAAGAGGCGCGCTACATGTATATGTGACATGTCACTTGTGGTGACAGTACATGAGTCATCAAACAAGTCAAACTATATGATAAACACGAATACAAATGTATTTCTCATAACTTTTCAAGGAATATAATGAATTGAAAACATAGTATAACTACAGGGAACTACAGAAGGCTACCGTAGAATGAGATGAGCTACAGTATCTACCGGAGAACACCGGTAGTTACCATCAGTGCTTCTATAGGCACATCGGTGCTTCTGTAGGCACATCACCTGATTTAGCGAAACTCCGGTTTTTCCTGATGGACGTATACATGTGGCATAATCTGATGGCCGCTGCCTCTAGATCTTCAAATGACGGGAGATTTTCCGTCCTCTGAAGCTCATCGAAATATACAAACAGATTGTTCGTATTGAAATGAATTCTGTAAGTGAACAGTCAGCATGAGTCATTATGCAGAATGACATACATACCTCCAGCAATCGAGGAGGCGTGCGTCCAAGACGGTGTATGCCATGCGCGTCGACGGATAATAATCAACTTTAGCAAGATTGGATGGCGCTTTGAACCCGATTTTTGATGCGCTGTGACCCAGAGTAGATGGATCCTCCGACATGTCATCATGCCAATGGGTCTGGAAGATGCGGCAAAGGTCAGTCCACTCTGTGTGCCAGAGTTCAAGTATGGCCTCTATGATAGCAAGACTCTGATATTCGTCAGGATGAAATTGCAGGTACTTCTTGATTTGCAGGATTTTCTCGTACGTGAGTCCATCTCCACCGGCCAGGATGATGCGACGTATATATTGGTCTTGTGTTTGTCCGAGCTGCTCTAAGAACTCGACGATCGCCTCCTTCAACTCCGACGTGATGCCCTCGTCTTTCTCTGTAGCAGCAAGGGGGAAGACCTCTGTCTTCTGAACGTCGGTGGGTGCTGTCTTCCTGACTCGTGTTGCATATAATGTATTGATGTGCTTGCGATGACCGGACAATGCTGGGATGTAGCGTACCAGAGTCTGGATCCATTGAAGAACTTTAACGTCTTCAAGATGGCGGTCATCGACTTGAGCCTCGAACCAGTACGCTGTAACGTTACGCCTTTCGTTCTTCGCCAGTCGCGCTAACTTGTCATCTAGGTCCCATGCCTTTGCGTCCACCCCATCAATCTTGATTGCTGTCCCCGCCATCCCCTTCAACATCTGTGATTGCTGCCCCATTGATGGCTGCCATCGCTTCGAATATCGCTGTACGTTGTCCATGCAGAGACGGAGTGCATGACACTCACTGCTTCCCAGTTCTTTGACACGTGCAGCTTCTTTCTCCGCCATATCCACCAAACATCCTCGGATAGTTGAATAGGACAGTGTCGCAGCAAGTCGACTATGAAGTCGATACAAGTTCGAGTGAGCACCGTTTGCGAAATGATTGATACCGTGTGCCATCGGCAGAAGCTTAGCTCGGTTCGAGCGTGCATATGCGATCCTGCTGAGCACGTCTGTGATGATCTGCAAGAACAAGTGAGTATGCTTCGTTGTTGATGTTACGAAAATATACTCACTGGCGACACAGGCCTGCGTTCACGGGTAAGTACTTCGCCGTCTTGTTTCTGAGGCGGGCGACTCGCCATCTGCGAGAGAAAATGCCATGCTAATGGCTGATGTTCTTGCAGGATGGTGGCAACATCCTCGAAAAGTTCTGGGCCAAGTCGGGACCAATCTAGTGCGTGCTTCCCTGTCTTGCTTTGGGCAATAACATGAAGCCCGCTTGATGGCTTTACAACTTCATCTGCCTCATGAACAAGCCTCTTCGCAATAAGCTGTGCGGCGAATGACGATATTGCTGCACGGGCGCCCTTGATATCTTTAGCCGGCACGTCGATTGAGTACATCAAGTTCTGTTCCTTCTCTTCTCCTTTCGGGCGTCCGTAAGAGTGTCGGAACCAGGCATCAATGATATCGATCGGATGGTGGTTATCGTCGCCTTCAAGAAACATTGTGAGGGCCTGTGAATAGCTCTTCGACCGTGGTACCTTTCCTCGCGCGTTCTCCAGCTTCTCCTCCAAGATATAATGGAGAAAATCACCTAGTGACCAGCGGACATCATGTAGGGCATCTAGAATAAAGTCTATCTTGTCACTGACAGTCCGATACCGCCGTTTCTGGGCCTCCGTGGCTTCTGGTACTGGGTTCACCTCTGTTGATGGTGGTACTGGTTCCGAGTCCTGTAGAGGCACGGCAGGCACTTCCGTGGCCGTGGCAGGTACATCATTCTGATGGAGAGTAGCTACAAGCACCTCCAGGAGAGCTGGTAGAAGAGGATGCTTCAATAGCTGATCCCATTCTGCAGGGAGTGTTTCGGAAGTAGAAGTTGTTGTCTGGGAGATGTTATGGGTGGATTTGGAGGAATTTCGGTCTGCAGTATGGCCAGATAAATCCTTTTGTATCTGAGATGTGTTTGGAATATTTTTGTTAGGTGAAAGGGGAGTTCTGGACATCTTCGAGTGCAGGATAAGATGAGAGAAGGGAATCTCCTTCTAAATTAAGGCAGATGACTCGCTGAATACAGGCCTATCTACGTCACGTGCCAAAGATATACTGCCATCCGGCGAGACCCCCGCGACAAAAAGCAGACCCTAATACACGACTGCCACCTCAACCTTAAAAGGAAAGAGTGTTTTAAGGGTCTGCTTGGAGATTAGGGTCTGCTTTTTGTCGCGGGGGTCTCGCCGGATGGCAGCATATCTTTGGCACGTGACGTAGATAGGCCTGTATTCAGCGAGTCATCTGCCTTAATTTAGAAGGAGATTCCCTTCTCTCATCTTATCCTGCACTCGAAGATGTCCAGAACTCCCCTTTCACCTAACAAAAATATTCCAAACACATCTCAGATACAAAAGGATTTATCTGGCCATACTGCAGACCGAAATTCCTCCAAATCCACCCATAACATCTCCCAGACAACAACTTCTACTTCCGAAACACTCCCTGCAGAATGGGATCAGCTATTGAAGCATCCTCTTCTACCAGCTCTCCTGGAGGTGCTTGTAGCTACTCTCCATCAGAATGATGTACCTGCCACGGCCACGGAAGTGCCTGCCGTGCCTCTACAGGACTCGGAACCAGTACCACCATCAACAGAGGTGAACCCAGTACCAGAAGCCACGGAGGCCCAGAAACGGCGGTATCGGACTGTCAGTGACAAGATAGACTTTATTCTAGATGCCCTACATGATGTCCGCTGGTCACTAGGTGATTTTCTCCATTATATCTTGGAGGAGAAGCTGGAGAACGCGCGAGGAAAGGTACCACGGTCGAAGAGCTATTCACAGGCCCTCACAATGTTTCTTGAAGGCGACGATAACCACCATCCGATCGATATCATTGATGCCTGGTTCCGACACTCTTACGGACGCCCGAAAGGAGAAGAGAAGGAACAGAACTTGATGTACTCAATCGACGTGCCGGCTAAAGATATCAAGGGCGCCCGTGCAGCAATATCGTCATTCGCCGCACAGCTTATTGCGAAGAGGCTTGTTCATGAGGCAGATGAAGTTGTAAAGCCATCAAGCGGGCTTCATGTTATTGCCCAAAGCAAGACAGGGAAGCACGCACTAGATTGGTCCCGACTTGGCCCAGAACTTTTCGAGGATGTTGCCACCATCCTGCAAGAACATCAGCCATTAGCATGGCATTTTCTCTCGCAGATGGCGAGTCGCCCGCCTCAGAAACAAGACGGCGAAGTACTTACCCGTGAACGCAGGCCTGTGTCGCCAGTGAGTATATTTTCGTAACATCAACAACGAAGCATACTCACTTGTTCTTGCAGATCATCACAGACGTGCTCAGCAGGATCGCATATGCACGCTCGAACCGAGCTAAGCTTCTGCCGATGGCACACGGTATCAATCATTTCGCAAACGGTGCTCACTCGAACTTGTATCGACTTCATAGTCGACTTGCTGCGACACTGTCCTATTCAACTATCCGAGGATGTTTGGTGGATATGGCGGAGAAAGAAGCTGCACGTGTCAAAGAACTGGGAAGCAGTGAGTGTCATGCACTCCGTCTCTGCATGGACAACGTACAGCGATATTCGAAGCGATGGCAGCCATCAATGGGGCAGCAATCACAGATGCTGAAAGGGATGGCGGGGACAGCAATCAAGATTGATGGGGTGGACGCAAAGGCATGGGACCTAGATGACAAGTTAGCGCGACTGGCGAAGAACGAAAGGCGTAACGTTACAGCGTACTGGTTCGAGGCTCAAGTCGATGACCGCCATCTTGAAGACGTTAAAGTTCTTCAATGGATCCAGACTCTGGTACGCTACATCCCAGCATTGTCCGGTCATCGCAAGCACATCAATACATTATATGCAACACGAGTCAGGAAGACAGCACCCACCGACGTTCAGAAGACAGAGGTCTTCCCCCTTGCTGCTACAGAGAAAGACGAGGGCATCACGTCGGAGTTGAAGGAGGCGATCGTCGAGTTCTTAGAGCAGCTCGGACAAACACAAGACCAATATATACGTCGCATCATCCTGGCCGGTGGAGATGGACTCACGTACGAGAAAATCCTGCAAATCAAGAAGTACCTGCAATTTCATCCTGACGAATATCAGAGTCTTGCTATCATAGAGGCCATACTTGAACTCTGGCACACAGAGTGGACTGACCTTTGCCGCATCTTCCAGACCCATTGGCATGATGACATGTCGGAGGATCCATCTACTCTGGGTCACAGCGCATCAAAAATCGGGTTCAAAGCGCCATCCAATCTTGCTAAAGTTGATTATTATCCGTCGACGCGCATGGCATACACCGTCTTGGACGCACGCCTCCTCGATTGCTGGAGGTATGTATGTCATTCTGCATAATGACTCATGCTGACTGTTCACTTACAGAATTCATTTCAATACGAACAATCTGTTTGTATATTTCGATGAGCTTCAGAGGACGGAAAATCTCCCGTCATTTGAAGATCTAGAGGCAGCGGCCATCAGATTATGCCACATGTATACGTCCATCAGGAAAAACCGGAGTTTCGCTAAATCAGGTGATGTGCCTACAGAAGCACCGATGTGCCTATAGAAGCACTGATGGTAACTACCGGTGTTCTCCGGTAGATACTGTAGCTCATCTCATTCTACGGTAGCCTTCTGTAGTTCCCTGTAGTTATACTATGTTTTCAATTCATTATATTCCTTGAAAAGTTATGAGAAATACATTTGTATTCGTGTTTATCATATAGTTTGACTTGTTTGATGACTCATGTACTGTCACCACAAGTGACATGTCACATATACATGTAGCGCGCCTCTTGCAGCTCCCTACTCTACAGTTATGTCCTAGGGCAAGCAAAGCACAAGTCAAGAAAAAATGTGAGTGTATTCAAATTATCTTGATTAACATCTTCTAGGAAGTTTAACAGCACATCAGCAATTTTGGTTATGAAAAGGTATGTGTGATTGACGCTCTAACTAACTATCTTATATCCTAGATTTTGATGTTGTGCACCAAGAAGTGCACCGATTTGCATGTATGTACATGCGTTCGAAAGGTACGGATCACCGCTTTCTGGAACACTAAAAATGTCTCCGGTGTGTTTCCTCATTGTAACGATATTCTAGAAACATGTTTTTGCTGACAGTTTTAGAGATTTCATTCTAGTGGCTCCAGTTTTGCAGCTACCAGGTTGCATGATGGCTCGTTTGAAAGCTCTTGATGAGCTCTTTCCAACGCGCCAAAAATGTCTGCGGTACGTCCATTCTTCGCTACGATACAGCCCATTCTTGTTTTAAGGGGCGATTTTTAGATCTTCTCAGATCGGGTCGTGCAGGGCACGGTTCGAAAGCTACGATCAACCGCTTTCAGAAACCGTTGAAACGTCAGAGGTGCGTCTTGTCGTTACGGAGATATGCCTCAAACAATATTTGACCTCCATTTGCAGAGACTTTGCCGCTGTGGGACGAGTTCTGCACCTATCATGGCGCATGAGGCCTTGTCGGAAAGCTATCAATCAGAGCTTTCAGACAATCCAATCAGTTTTGTGGTACGTGCAGTATTCAAGGCGCTATGCCACTTTTTGTATCTACTAAAGGTCACCCATAGTGTTCGGGCTGTAGTGTCTTCAATTTTCAACATACCACATTGTACAGGGAACCATTCGAAAGCTACGAATCACACGATTCGAATGGTACTAGGTACGTGCTAATCGGATAAGAATTGCAGTCTGTAGAAGAGAAATGGAGATCTATCCTGGGGACCCAGACACTCTCTCACGCTCCTTGCAGCTGTGACGCACGCAACTAAGGTAGACAGATTGCCAAACATGGCAATCTTATTTTTTGCCAGTACAAGGTAAACATAAGTTGGTGTAAAACTAATACTATTAGATGTTTCTAAAAAACTTGTAAGTAGTGTAACTTACGACGTATTCTGCAAGGGGGCAGAAACCAGATTGCCAAATATGGCAATCTGATTTCTGCCTTTGGTGTTGTTTGGCCTCAGAACTTGCCAGCAACGCGCGTCGTCTCCACCACTCTTTCTCACTCCATTCTCACTCTCTCCTTTCACTCCCTTTTTTCTTTCTTTCTCCTTTTCTCTTATTTTATTGTAAGTCTTTTTTTCTTGGCTTCTCATTTCTTTTTAAGCAAGTTGGGTGCAAGAGGTTGTGAGGAGAATGCAACAGGTAAGTAAATTTGTTTGTATCTTATAAGTTTCAGTGCTGACATGTATGCCCGGCTGCCCATCCACATGCTCGCTCACCCACCCACCCACATGCTCACTTGCCCACCCGCCCACATGCTTGCTCGCCCACCTGCCTACATGCTTGCTCGCCCATAGTCTGACTACATGCTCGCCTACCTACCCATCCACCTGCATGTTCACCTACATGCTCACCTGCACATCTACATCCCTGCATTATGTACCCCTGTATACTCCTCTTATATACATAGATAGGTTAGAGTAGCATAGATTAGAGTACTTAGTTATTTTGTAGTCAATATGAAAATGAGACATTGAAGTTTGATTTACTAAAAATGTGTGAAATGAACTGTTAACATCAGTAGTCTATGCTTAAGATTGTGGAACTATTATAACAAGTTTGGTAACTACAGTAAAAAGATCCTCACTACAGGTCACTACAGTAGAAAGATCCTCACTACAGGACACTACAGAAGCCACCGTAGAAGGGGGGGTTCCTACGAGTACTACGGGTACTATAGGAGCTACAGGTAGCTACCGTAGACTACACATTGCTACTGTAGCTAATGGTAGCAACTTCGGTTTTTCCAGATGACTCCACTCGTGCTTATGAGCGTGCGCTCAATGAAAACGCAAGGCACGGCCAGTACCTCACGCCCCAAGGGTCGCCTTGGGTACCTCGTATGCACCCACCTGTCGAGACTACCACAACAAAGCGCGGAACAAACTGCGCCACACAGGTTGGCCAGCAGAGCAGGAATGCAGGTTGAAACAAAAAGCCATCAGCGAATAGCACGACAGATGCAAGCAGGGATGCACCTTTCACTGGAGATCGGGTACTAGCTCAGTCGTGCCGTCTTATGGATGACTTGATGATATCCCGAGAGGCCGCATATGCAGTTGCAGTGGGTGATGCTGGGCGCGTGTACGAATGCGTCAAGGTGAGAAGACCGAGGTACTTTGATACTTGTAATGCTGATGGTCGGGTATCTATATCTTTATCAGCGTTGGCTTTTCACATTCGCAGGGTCAGGTCACAGCAAATATACAACTTATCTCATGGAGCTTATAGCCTCGCTTGAACTCGAGAGCAGTCCTGCCCTACGTGCGGCCATTTTTCGCACCTGGCTGGTAAACCCGTCCGGACGTCCCGGACATTACCTGGAGGCTGATCTTCTTCAAGAGCACTTCAACAAAGCCCTGGAAGAGCTCGTGCAGCGCAAGGATATTGGTTTTGATGACACATTCTTGAATACTGTCGCAGCACGGAACCTTCATCACCTTCAAGAGGTCCCGAAAGCACTGGAAGAAAGTGTAGGCCTGGGTCATCGATCTGATGCACACAGCGCACCAGCGAACCGTGCCGAAATCGTGACTTTGTTAAGATGGTACCAGGATGCCGAGCTACACTACTGGCGGCGCGGTCGGACTTATGGCAACAATCGTGATGTTGACGATTACTCGAGAGGGTTCAACAAGCTGTTTGCCGGGCGTGTGGATAAGTGGAAGCAGGAGAGCATTATGGATCGAGGACTCACCAATCAAGCAACCGATGCGCCGTTGAACCATGCGGACAGCGACATGGAGATCTCAGATGAAGAGGAAGAAGTCGAAGACGTAAGACTCACCCGCGGCCAGAAATATGTCGTTGACGGCGAGTTATGCTTCGATATCGACGAGGAACTTGACGGCGACAGCAGCCATTGAAGGATAAGGGCTGCTATTACATCTACTATGTACCATTTTCTTTGTTCTATTGAAGGCGTTCAGTACAGTGACATGATTAATATTCCAGTTGCTTTACCTCTGTTCGACCCTTCTTGGCTTTTTGCTGAGACGTCGACCTGGCTGCACGACGTTTTGGCCGCTGCTGTTCCCCAGTACCCGCGTCCCATGTGATGCACATATGCTCGGGTATCCCTGTTAACTACGTAAAGCAAAATTGCAGGACCATCGAACAGAAAGCTTACTTTGAGCATCACGAGATGTAGGCGGTTTGCTGCCTTCTGCAGTCTCGCTAACGTCGCCATGTGCACGCAAGATGCGCATGCCACTAGACAACTCTGCGTGTGCTCCGTACTCCTCCCTCCCCACCATAGCGTGCGCCTGATCATCTAGTCCCCCCGTCTGGTCCCTAGACATCTCAACGTCAACGTATCCATCATCAGCAGACACCGGCGCCGGTCGTTCCAAATGTCGAATTTTTTCGAGGGCTTCTAAGAGGCGGGAGATGTGCGGGAGCAGAAGATGATTGGAGCTAATGACAGGCTGCAGATCGTCAACACGGAGGAAAGCAGTGATGTTGTCGAGAAGGTAAGTGATGGTGACGTCGGGAAGAAAAGCAGCTGAGGGGGTATTCCCGTACATGTACTCATCAGCTTCTTGCCAGATTTCGAGTCGGAGAGATACTAGCTGCTCCCGCGCGGCATCGTGAAGTGAGCGGTGAACAGGCTCGCCAAGTGACTGTCTGGTAATCCGCATGGACGGCAATGGGGGGAGATTTTCAGGTATACAATGACTACAGTTGCATGTCGAGGGGCGCGTGGGAGGCGGCGATGTGGAACACGTTGTACAGAAGCAAGGTGGGTTCTCCCACGGATTGCCGTAATATCGGTCTTGCTCAGCGCTCAAGCAGTCTGCACAGAGCATCCTCGCCATACCCTCCGTCATTTCAGGCATGGAACCGGAAGCTTTGCTTGCTTTCTTCCCCTTGCCTTTGAGAACCGTCTTTGCCTTGCTGATCGCGGTGCTTGTGAGGTACATTATGCCGTGTGGATCACCGATTTTTTGCCTGTCTCGGCCTGCTCGCCCCCACCGTTGATGAGCTTCGTCGGGGTCAGCAACCTCTCCTACGATGACCACGTCCTGGACATCAGGTGCGTCTATTCCCTGCGCCATCGCTGCTGTCGCTACCGTGATATTCGGGTGAGGATCGTCATAGAGAATTTGCCGAGTTGCTTGATTGTAAGACGGGAAGTTGATAGCGGTGTACATCCGCAATCGTGTTGGTAAGTTTGTCTTGTCCTCGGCATTCAACCAAAGATAACACGTTACGCGAAATGCGAGTGATATCGTGGCACAATAGATGATTGTCTTGCGGGAACTCTTCAAGATCCACAGTAATGCGGGAAAGCTGCAGCCATTGATACCTGTCCCAAGATCTCGGAGGAGAAGCTGAAGCTCTGGGCGGAAATTCGACCGACGTATGCAATGAAATCGGCCATCCCGCATGCCTAACATCGAGCGTACTGTGTCCAGAGCAGTTCCAACGGCCATCGTCGCCGTGACGCCAATCGCAACGACACGGTCCGGAAAGCGCACGCGCATGAACCCGACTTGCTCATACGCCTTGCGGAAGAGTGCTTCCCACGCGGGAAGCAGGTGAATCTCATCGGCGCCGAGTGCAATAACACGGCTCCAAAAGGTCTTGTTGTCCAGAAGCCTTTGAAAGCCGGCACCCGTAAGCTGTTCAGGTGACAGCATAATCATCGAGGCTTCTTCAGTCATGCTTGCCCACAGATCTATACCCTTCCTTCGGTGTTCATGAAGGGTGTTGGTATTGATAGCCACGGCATTCAGGCCCAACTTCTTCATCTTTTCCTCCTATGCATCAATGTGAGTCAGTAGATTTGATAGGTACAGTCTGGAATTGCTTACCATCTGCTCCTCGATGCTATTGGTTGGGCAGATCACTACTATTGCAGGATCCTTCGGAAAATAGACTCCAGGTGGGCAAAGAGATGGGTTCTTGGAAAGGAAAATTGCTGCCATGATGTACATATAGAAGTAGCCTGTCTTGCCGTCCCCTGTGGCAGTAACACCGATGAAATCGATGCCGTCGAGCGCCTTGCACACGCCATCAAGTTGGAAGTCGTGCGGGTCGAACGGAAGGACTGTGCGGAGATGTTGCCGGATGCGACAGCGGCCATCATCGGAATAAAAGCGCGGAATAGTGAGAATTAAGTTTTCGGGCTGCCTAGAGGGCTGCCCAGGCGTAAACATCGCCTTTCACGCCGCTCGTACTCGCAATCAACGCGTCGTAAAGGACGCGTCGCGTTTGTTTACAGATGTTACACGATCATGTGACTAAGATATGTCGCAACCCTCCAAGTGGTGACGGGCAACGCCGCTTCGAAAAGTGTCCATGTCACGTGATGCTCGCGCGCGCAAAATCGCTCAAGGATGTGGTCGCGGGCATGCGCGCACGGATTGTTGATGCTGGGACTTCCAGAAAAATACGGTAAATTGATGTCAGCTTTGTAATAGACACAGGTAACTATGTACAAAAGTACAGGGCATATACGAGAGATGCTGTGAAGAAATTAAATGTTTATCTTGGGCCTCTGCATCATTCTCATTCAGTCCCCTCTTTCTGAGATTAAAGGATCTTCTGGTAATTTAGAAGCCCTTGTAGTACTTGTAGAAGATAAACTCGAGATTCTGATGCTACCATGGCCTTCACACAGCTTTCAACAAGCTCCTAGCAAAGCACTAGTGATTTCTCCATTCTGTCCTCTTTCCTCGCTCTAGCTCTGCCAATCTTGAGTAAAAATCGAAACAGATGGGTTTTAGTGAGCATAACAACGCTATGCGCATGGAAAATCATGGTGTCATAGCGGTAGGGAGTGAGGCAGAGGTCAGACGCTTTCCCGCCTGCTTGATCGACGAGCGCGACGCGTCGAAATCCGATTATGTAAAGCGCGTTTCTGCGCGTCTCGGTGGGCGCTTATACCTGTTCGGGGCTGTTTTGGGTGGGGGAACATTGGACTCCCCGCGCATAGGGAAATTAGGAAACTATTACCATAAATCATGTAAAATCGGCCTCAATCCTTTCTTTTGATTAAATGTGCTATATTTTGTCCGAAAGTGCACGAACCTGTCCGAAAAGGTCTGAAAGCTGTTCCGCCCATGAGGCCCGACTGAAAACTAGTAACGCTTTGCCGAATCGAATGAAAAGAAACATGTCTATTCGATTTTATATGATTTAACATGATGATAGATAATTTTTCTCAGTGTTGTGGAAGCTCACAGTTCCCCATACCATGTCTCTCGAGCGTTGAGGGGGATGTGGCGCGGACGTTTTCGGAGTTTGAATCCCTATGCGTTGCCAGTCACCACTCCAAGGTCGCCGCGACTCGATGCAGACTAAGCAGACCCTAATACACGACTGCCACCTCAACCTTAAAAGGAAGGAGTGTTTTAAGGGTCTGCTTGGAGACTACGCTAGTCCGTATTGTAGGGGAGCAAGCTCCCCAATTAAGGTCATTACGACACTGTATAAAGGTGTGGCCCCATCCTACAGTGATACTACTCGATATCGAGGTCTACTTACGCACTGACATAGCGATGTGCCAGGATTTACACTTGCAGCAGGTCGTTCAACATGTCGACTCTGGAAGATGGACAAACGCCTACGAGGTCCATGGACAGTAATGCAAAATACATGACTGTCATCCTCAATCCAGAGGGATTCTGCTCCACGTTTGTCCGACCTCGGATAGTTCATAGATCTCGTCACGTATGCTTGACCCACGTGTTGCAACGCCCTCGCTTTCGTTTCTAGTCTTTCGCCGCAGATGTCTGCTCACAACTCTGCTCACAACTCTGCTCACAACTGACCGGGTCCCAAACGCAATATTTACTATCGCAAGGATTTCCAAGTTTCCCGATATATTTTCCAGTCTTAGATTGGACAGTTGTTAGTTTGCAGGTTCAACAACAAAACTATAAAATACGACTAGCCTATGAATCTCGAAGCTGCAGATCCGCTCCCCACCAACTAAAATGTGCAGCTCATGCATTTAGAGCTCATTTTGTCCATCACTATATCCTCCTGCGCTCTATGGACGCGTCAGCCAAGAGCTCCGTAAAACGTAGTATTCCTCTATGCCAACAGCCTTGGCTTACTTCGTCCAGAAGTCCGTCCACTCTCCCAAACTCCTGATCTTCCCCAAAGCCTCGCCACGGATGATGTCCTGCGACTGGATCAGCCGCAGCTCCCGCCCACGCATCCGCCGAATGCGCCGCTCGGGGTCCTCCGCATCGCGCTCGTCGTCCGTGACCAGGCGCTCGTCCGCAGGCAGCGACATCGAGTGCACATGCGTCCGCTGCAGGATATTGTGCGTCTTCGTCAGCGCGAGGGCCACCGCGTCCGCGAGCGGCGCCGCGTCGTCCGTCTCGTTGCCCACTGCGAAGCTCGACCTGAAGCCGTGGTGCGGCGGCTGGAAGTGCGCGAGGGTGAGCGCGGAGAAGAGGTCGCCCACGCCGGAGAAGTAGCCGGGGATCAGGGGCACGCAGCCGGCGTATACCGTGGATGGGGTCGAGGGCGTGCGCGTCCCGATGTGCCGCGAGGATGCGATGCAGAGCAGGTAGCCCGATGCGTCGCTTTCGTCGGCGACGGGCTGGGGACGCAGGTCGGTCGGTAGGAGGTCCTCTAGCCATGGTTTGAGGGGTATCGAGCTGATGACGACGTTGGGGACGGAGTATGTTTCATGGAGAATCTGCAACGACTTCTGTAGGGATGCGCAGTCCGTGATCTTGGTATCTGTGAGTACTCTGAAGACCCAATGTCAGATTGCACATTCCTCCGTTGATGGGTGAGATGATGCATACTCGACTTCAAACCAATTGGGCGTGATTACTGTCGCCAGCGGCAGCAAGGATCGGTATATGGGCACAACGTCCGGGGCGACATACATCTTGCCCGAGTCGCCGATTACAGCTGCATTTCATTGTCAAGCTGTGGCTGGTGAAAAGAATCCCATACGTACGATCCAGAAGATAAATTAGGTCCGGGACTTCTTTTCTGAGCTTCTTAACTAAATCTGCGACGGCCGACAAAGCCTCCGCTGATGGAATGTAACCTGAATATAGAGCATGGGTGTTAGCGTGCACGGAGGCCGCTGGGGTAACGACAAACCTGTCAGAAGCCGCGATGGCCGGAGAAATCCGTTGGTGTCCATTGCATGGAAGAGAGAAGACAGATCCGTTGCGGGAATCCTCGTTCCACTAAAGCGTCCGTAACCTGCAATCTGGCTTTGAACACAGGCTAAAAATTGTATCGCAGCTCGCATAGTCACCGGAGTGGTTTGAAAAATTAACGGTATTGACCACCTTGCAGCGAACGATTTAGATCGGATGCTGCATCGGACAAGAGGGGAACTGAGTCCATACATCGACGTCGAATCCTAACAGCTGCAGGGGGAAAACGGCAGCTTTGCCGCCTACGTATCCAAACGAGACGTGCGACTGTATACTCAGCACACGTCCTGGGTCTTGCGCAGACATTTCGGAGAATTGAAGGGGCTAGGGGAGGAGACAAGCTGCAGCTCGCGCAAAATGACTCGGCGACTCGGTGACCCAAGAAGGAACTGAAAAGGAAGCGCCGGTGTTTGCGCGCTGTTTACGTGTCGGAGACCCCGTGACTGCGTTTGGAGTGGCGTCACGACGTCGGGTACGCGCCTCCAGGCATCCACATTTCTTTGGGGACCCCTTGTTCTCAGTTCTTCACCGGACGCCCATGTCGGACGGTACATCGTGCGTAGCAGTGCTCTCGGTCGTCTCGACGAAATTGCTGACGACGGTGGCTTCAGTCTACGGCAGTCATGGTATAGCGCACTCAATGACGCGCAGACCAGCTTCAGACACCTGCTCACGTCGGCTTCTTCGCCGGATTGGAAACGTGTCACCGTACCCAGCGATAACTCGTCACCCAAGGCGAAAGGAAAGGCCCGATTGTCTGCTCCGGATGCCTTGGATGTCATCATCCATCGCAAGACGCGGAAGTCAGGAGATACTGTGTACAGGGTCATCCTCGATGTGCCCACCGGGGACGATCCGCTCTCACTGGACGCATGGAAGTCGGTTCTGACGACACCGGAGCTAAGAAAAGAGTGGGATCCGGCGGTGGAGAGCTCATCACTTGTTGAGATGTTCGATCCCAGTACACGAGTAGCGAAGACGAATTTTACGCTTGGATGGCCTGCAAAGTACGTTTCAACACGCGCTTCTTCAGATACAGAGCTCAAGTGGCTGCAGTCCTAGGGATGCGGTGACAATATCCCGAACCTTGAATGACGCAACGACTGTTATAGACATATCAACATCTTTACCACGCTCTCCCGATGAACCCGCATATCTTAGACCCAGCCCACCATACGTGCGCTCTAATGTCAAACGTAAGTCAAGTCGAGGTGCTTTCTTACCCTAAGTTCACGCGCCCTTCAGTATTTGCCTGGTATATCCAGCATGTACCATCTTCATCTCAAGACGACGACCAATCTCCAAAGAGAGCATCTAATGGGCGGCTTCGTATCACATGTTTCTGGCAGCACGATTTCAGGGCTCTCTGGAACTTCAGCACCGCGTCAAGCTTCTATCAACAATTATCCTCTATGGTTCTGGGTCTCCTCAAGACTGTCATGAAACGTGGATCGCGCGTGCCTGTCGTGAAAGGCTACGGAAATGGTGTATCCATAGAGCGAGTGCGCTTCGACATCGACCGAGAAGCTCTCACTCTGGATTACGCCATCATTCCCGAAGACGACGACCATGAAAGCCATAATGAGGAGAGTCCTCATAATCTAGACGAGCTTCACGCCAAACGCGAGCATCAGCGACTGACGCGGGCTGTGGAATTTAATGTACCATTATCGGAAGGCTGGGACATCCAGGTCCACACGAAGGCATCGTCGGAAGAAGTGGCTCAGCTTCCATGGTCTGCCCGAGCCCTCCGCAGCACCCCTGCTCCTTCGACATCAGACACCGCTAGGAACGACAGAGACGACGTCCTTTTCCGTGTCAGCCATAGCGGCCTTCTTGATGACCATTCGATCCTGAAGGTTTCCGTCCACATCGAGCGCTCGGGCCCATCTAGCGGGCTGCGCCTCAACGGAATACCGCAAGTTGTCGAGATGGTCGAGGAACGTTATCCGTCGTCCTTCTTCATGTCGCAGCAGTTGCAACAAGACGCGACCAGCACGGCAGACACCAGTTTCCGCACGGCATCCTCTGCAGCGACTGCCACCAGCACTGGTTCAGGCAGCTCGAAGCCACCAGTACGACCGCAGCTCTTCCGCACGGCGACTGAACGATCTGCTGCAGCCGAGAAGTCTATATTGAGCCGGGTGCGGCGGAATTACATTTATTTCTCATCATTGCTGCAGGAGCCAGAAGCCAAATGGAAACGAAGTAAGTGATCCTAAAGCTTAAGCCTTGTAGGCGACTTTGACTCATGCGTGGCTAGCTACCGAAGCTCGCGGGGTGTCTATTACCCAGCTAGACTCCATAGACCCGACTTTGGTCGTTTATAGGGCCGAGGCGACCTTTGTGGGTGTAGGTCTTTGGGATCTGTACGCCGCGATTACGTCGCCAGGAACCAGGGAATTTTGGGACAAGCAGCACGAAGATGCCGTTCTCCTTGAAGATGTCAACGAACTCACCGAACTGTGGCATATCAAATCTAAACCGACATGGCCATCAAAGTGAGTTTACGATTTTGAATCTATCTTCATAGTTACCCATGTAAGCTGTAGTGCTCGAGATGCTGTCCTGCTCAAGACAGTTTACAAATCACCCACTACGATTCACGTCTTCGCGTTCTCTGCCGACGACCCGAACTTGTTTCCGAATATTCCTCCGGTCGAACAGAACACAATCCGTACTCAAGTTGACCTGCAAGGCTTTGCCATCGAGGCCTTGTCGCCTACCACGACTCTCTTGACGTTGCTTGAGCAATCCGACCCGAAAGGCTGGGCAAACAAGTCCTCCGTTATCCCGCAACAGATGACAGCTGCATTAGCCGGTATTGGCGAATTTGCCATCAAGTATGGCGGTCCCCCAGTTGCCACGCGACTCGCAGGTGCCAAGGCCAGCTCTATGAAGTACGACCACGAGCGGGGCATTTTCCGGATGGAGTACGAGGTTTCCACGAGCCGAAGGACTCCCGCCGATCCGAACAGCGCGACGACAGACAGCGACGTGGCGTCAGCATCCACGCCTATCGTCGAGTGCGAACTCCGATGCGACGTCGATACATGGGCGAGCTCGCTCGACGTCGTGGTGGACCCGCCCCCACAAGCCATATCGTGCCTGCGCCGGCACCGCCTGTCGTCCGGCGGCGGCGGGCTCTGGCTCACACTGACGCACGACGCCGTCCTGGCCGGCGACGAGCGCCTGCAGGTGATCGTCCGCAAAGGGCCCGGGCGCGAGCGCGGCCTCGTGATGGTCAACGGGTCCAAGGTGGTCGTGGACGTCGAGGACCTGCCCGAGCACGAGCTCAAGTCGCTGAGCAAACAGAAGCGGGTGAAGCCCGTGCGCATCCCGCTCGACCAACCGCCGGTCATGGGCGTCATCCGCCGGCGGAGGGCCGAGTGGAGCGGCGAGGGCGACTCGGTCGCGTCCGACTCGTCGTCGGAGCGGCCGCCGTCGCCTGTCGGCGCAGAGCCGCGGGAGGCGCTCTCGTCGATCTGGGGCGGGTTCGCGCCCAAGTTCTCGAGCCCGCTGTCCAAGTACTTCACGTTCGCGGTGGAGCAGGCGACCGCTGCGACGGAGCAGACTGCTGCTGCTTTGGGTCCCGCGGCGGGAGATACTGTTCCTACGCTGTCCAAGCCGCCCATGCAACACGCGCTGGAGGCGCTCTGCTATGTGCAGGGCCTGTATTCGCGGCGGCCGACGGAGGGCTGGACGCTCGTCAATGCGAAGGGCTTCCCGATCTATCGCAAGCTCGAGCCGCAGGTCTCGTCCTTCGTCCCCGTGCACAGAGCGGAGAAGGTCATTGAAGGCATCTCGGCCGAGGAGATCGCGTCGGTGATCACGAGCTACGACTGCCGCAAGAAATGGGACACCTCGCACGAGAGCGCGCACATCCTGCAGACGTTCGGCGGGGAGTGCCACACCGCGTTCGCCGTGACGAAGGGCGGGTTCCCGTTCCGCGACCGCGGGTTCTATCTCGCGACGGTGATCGCGCGCGGGCAGCGGCGAAGCGACGCGGACTCGGCGACGCCCAGCGACGGGCCCTGCCCGGTGTTCGTCGTCTCGGCGTCGTTCAACCCGGGGTCTGTGGCGGAGTTCGACCAGGCGAAGTACAACCCGTACACGCTGCCCATCGGACGCATGTTCGTGGATGCGTGGGTCCTCGAGACGCTCGATCCCTATACGCCCGAGAACTACGCGATCCCGTCGACGAGGTGCATGCGCGTTGTCGCTGCAGACTATGCTGGCTCGGTCCCCGTCGCGGTGAACTCGCTGAACAACACGGCGCTGGCGAAGACGATTCTTGCGGTGGAAACTTATGTCAAGGGCATGTCTCCTCTGCCGTTCACGCGGCTGCCGACTGCCGGCGTTCTTCTCTTGGACAAGCGCACCAACGACCGCGAAGTCTCCGATTCCTGGACACTCAAGCGAAAGGACGCGACTCGCATGCTCGTGCAAACGCGATACATGTCCGAAGACCAGGTCTATCGCAGTACAATGCTTCTGACACATGCTCCGCCGCTGTCCAGTCCCACGCCAGAACAAACGACGCCCAAAGCATCACTGCCAGATTCCTCGTCCTCCGACTCGGTGAATGTGGAACGCATGCGGGCACCAAGCCTGTCCGTCTCGGGATCTACGAGCTCCACGCTAAACACGCCAAGACATCGCCGAGTGTCCTCCGGGACGGTGCGCGCGCGCTCGCCGTCCAGCGAGGTCGCGTTGCGGGCCTCGTCCTCCGCATTCACGATCAAGGGTGAGGTCCGCCCGCGCACGGATCTCCTCGTCGCCGAGATCGTGGTCGATTCGAACATGTACACGGACGGGTACGACGTGCAGCTGCGCTCCCGGATACACGACAGCGCTACGCCAGTCCCGTTGTTCGCGACGCGCGACGGCCCCCTGCCGGAGGAGAGCGTGCTCCCGTTGACATACACCGTGCACACGCTACCATCGTCGCCGCTGCACTCATCGAGCCTCACGAGCGACGGGCCGTCGCGGCAGCTGCTGCGGCTGATGCTGCCGACGGGGCAGCAGCAGATCTCGACGCTGCAGGACCCGCTGACGGGCGAGACGCGCGGGCCGCCGCCGAAACCGGAGTGGCTGCTCGAGCTGCAGGAGAAGGGCGCGGTGCTCGATGTGGAGGTGCGCCCGAGCAGGTGCGTCACCCGGAAAGGCAAGGCGGCGGTGACGGTTGACGGGCAGGCAGTCAAGGTGGAGAGCGAGAAGGAGGCGCTGACGAGCTTGGGTCGGGACGAGCTGCAGGACGACAGGGTGTCGTGGATGGCCACGCTCACGCGGTACGTCGCACATCCTCGGCCGAGTGCATGCAGTCCCGTTCATATTCTCGCTCGCGTAGATATGCAAACGAGCTGGAAGAGCTGCCGGACGAGCTGCAGACGCCTATCGCAGTGGCAGAGCATCTGCTTGATCCGGCAGCCACGAGTGCGACAAGCGCGGCGGGCCAAGAATCCAAGGAAGCAGAAGAGGGAAGTGTGTCCTCCGAAAGCAGCCAGGAACCTTCCTCTCCCGTAAGACCCGCACCTTATCGCTCCCGATCGCCGTTGTGCTTATCGATATCTGTGTTGCAGCGTCATGGGCCCGCAGAGCACGGCTCGCTCGCCGAAGACCCGCCCCCGCCGCCCAGCACGTCCACCGGCGGCTTCCTGGGCTTTCTCAACTCGTACCCGCTGCCGAGCCCGCTGCTGCGCTTTACGTCCACCCCGCCCGCGCCCAGTGCAAGTGCGGGGCAGTCCGCGCCGGCCTCGGCGACTACCGTGCCGGCCCGAAAGCGCGAGCGCGGGCAGGTGGGTCTGTCCGTGAACGTGGAGGGCCCGCGCACGCGCGCATACCCGCTGTCGACGGTGCTCTTCGTCGCGCTGATTGCATTTCTGATTGGGTCGCTGCTGCGATCGCTCATCTCGCCGGCGGACTTCATTTATGTGGCGACGGACGTGAAGGAAGGCGAGGATGTGACGGCGGGGTGGCGGGAGATTAAGCGGCTGCTGGAGGTGAAGTATCTTGTCGGGGGCTGGGATTTCCAAGTCGCGGTTGTGCGACGACATTAGGGCTTGTAGACGCTAGATAATTGATCGACTGGGCTGTAATGGAAGAAGAATGGAAGTGTATTGTAACGTTCTAGGAGGTGGCGGGAGGTGTGGCTAAGCGATGTCGATTGGTCCGATGATTTGCCCGGGTCGAGGTTCGATCGTCCTCGTGTCCCTTCGTGTCCTCCTCCTCAGAATGTCCGACCCCCAGCACAGCGGGCTATTAGCCCCTTAGCCCTAGCCTTTTGGCCCAAGGCTATTAGCCCTTAAGCCCGAATTTATTCCAGCTTTGGTTCGGGCCAACTGGCCCAATTAGCCCGTCCGGAGGTTTGGGCTATTAGCCCATCGAAGGGCCCGGCAAATGCCGAACGCCGTGTGTCCGCATGCGCGCCTATGTACGTACAACACCCATCTTCCCTCTTCCCCTACGGTGACCTCGACAGCGACAGCGGCGATGATGAATGCGATAGGGGATATACGGTGGTGCGTAATGCGCGTCTTTTGCTAGTTTCCTCACTGATCCTTTACATTTTTCGCAACCAGATATTGCCAGCGCGCAATACATGCAGCGCGAGCATGCAGACCCGCACGGCGACCTGCGTGGCGGTACCGTCGGCACTAGATCCACCCGCCACAGGCCACATGTGGCCGCTCTGCATGTGCGTATAATGTGGACCCCATTCCAAACGCTTGCTGACTGCCCGGCCGCGGGCACATCTTCTCCTCTCGCCCTCGTGCAGCATGCGACGTACGTCGTGCATGTGCAGAAGTGTGCGTCGAGCTGAGCTTGCTGAAGGCATGCATCTGCATGACGTGCGGGCTCGTGTGGGATGTGTTCATAGCTGCGCCCGCGCTCCCCATGCCGCCGTCGAACTGCACGGACGGGCGCATGCGCGAGAGCGTTGGCGTGCATGCAGGCAGGTTCACGCTCGCTATCGTGACCGGCAAGAATCCGGAGGAGTGCGGGCGCAAGCAGCGAAAGTGTCGTCGAGCCGGTGTCGATGCCCGGCCTGTCGCTGTCCTTCAATGTGCGTATTTCGCTTTATCTTTATCACTCTGCCAATGTCATGATCCACACTGGGAAGTACGGGCATCGATATCTCTATACGAGGCTGCTATTAGTATTAGGAGAGGTTTATCCCTCGTGTATATTATAAGTACATTGTGAGAACCGAGCTTTCGTGAGACTGTACACCGGAACTTTTGTTCATGACTTGCACGACATTTCGAGACTGGCTGACATTAGTGAGCAACATTGGTTATGCACCGGCATTAAAGATTGTCATCAAGCTGAATTGTATACCAAGCACAAGTTGAAGGCTCAACTCTACACTGTGACTACGGGCAACATGGACGTATAGCATTCAAGAATATAATTCTCAAGTCGTACAAAATCTACCTATTGAGTTCCAACATGCTGTCCATTTCCCCGCCCCACCGTGGCCGCACATACACCCACCACATGCAATTTTATTCAACGCGGACCTACCGAAAACATGTCAACTAACAGCGGGAGGAACTCAGTCAACAGGCAAAGAAAATGAGTACCAAAGCACGTACCTGCTTGGATATAGCCCATCCATCATTCGTGCCCCATCGCCGTCGTCGCCGTCGTTGCTGTCGTCGCCATCGCCGTCGTCGCCATCGTCGCCATCGTCGTCGCGTCGTGGAGGAAGGAGAGGAGGGTACAGTGCAGGCGAAATCGACAGCTGCCGATGACCGGGACTGATTAGTCCAGGCCGAGCCCGGACTTGGGCTAATTAGCCCGAACCCGGCAAATTTAGCCGGGCCAATTGGCCTGAATGGGCCGGGCTAAAGGGCTAAATGCCAAACTGGTCGCCGGGCTAATTAGCCTGGCTAAAAGGCCAATCGGCCCTATAGCCTAGGGCTATTAGCCCACTGTGCTGGCGGTCAGACGTTCCCCTCCTCCTCGCCGTCCGACCCGACGACAGCACTGCCGTCGTCGTCGTCTCCCCCGTCGACACCGCTCTCCCTATCTATTGTCTGCCATCTGCTGGCGACCGGAGCCAGCATCGCCTCCCTGCCTTAATCCGTCGAGGCGCGCCCACGGAGACGCTCACGCTCCCTAAACCGTCTTAATCTCCATCTGCTTCCCTTCCTCCTCCTCGTCTCCTCCGTCCACGGCAGTCTCGTCCTGCCCGTCGTCCCGGCCCATCCTCCTTTTCATCTCTGACCCCTACGTAGCCGGTTATCCTGTCATCACTCTACTCCATGGCTACGGGAGCGCCTCCTGCTCAGCCAGCCCAAACACCCACGGAGACCTCCCCGACATCCGCGAGCCTCTCATGGGAGGGCGAAAGGATGTGTGTGGCATTTTCATCCGACTTTGTGCCGTGCTGACCGGGCCTGCCCAGGTTCAACATCTATATCTATGACTATTGTCTCAAGCGGGGGTTCTCGAAGACAGCGAACCAGCTTGCGGAGGAGTCGGGCATTCCACGCGAGTCACAGCCTCCCATCGATGCCCGACAAGGCCTTCTCTTTGAGTGCGTTTCATTGCTGGTGGCTTTTTGAACCTACGCTGATCCCAGCGTAGATGGTGGAGCGTATTTTGGGTTTTGTTCCAAGCGAAAAGCAACGGTGTAGGATCCGAGGACGCCCTTCTCTACACACAGGTGCGTCCACTTATTCATCTCGGTGTATCCGTCTCATAATTTGCGTGATCAGCACCTTGCTCAGTCGAGACACCCCATCGCGCCTGGTCAGCGGCCTCCAACTGCTGGCGGACCCCCACCCGCGCCCGGCCGTCTCATAAATGGCATTGCCGTCCCACCAGGGTCTCGCCTGCCAAACGGCCAGATGCTCAACGGCATCGGCCCAGCAGGACACCCGCCTGGCCCGCCAGGCTCCCAACCAGGCCAGCCCATGCCGCACGCGGGCGGGCCACATCCACCAAACGCCATGCCTGGCGCACAGGCCCCGCCAGGCGGACAGCCTCTGCACTTCCCACAACAGGGCCAGCGTCTGCCCCCGGGGGTCCAGCAGCAGCGTGGCCCGAACGGCGCCCCGCCATTCCAGTCGCCGACGATGGCGCCGTCGCCACAGGCGCAGGGCGGGCAGCCGCCGCAGGGGCCGGGCCCGATGGGCCACATGGGGGGGCCGGGGCCGTCGCCGCACATGAACCAGCTCTCGCGCAACATGCCGCCGCCGATGGGTGGTGCTCCCCCTCAGGTTGGCTCCGCGCACCAGACGCCGACACAGAGCTTCCAGCAGATTCCGGGCCGCCCGCCGAGCAGGCAGAACACCCCCTCTCAGCAGCAGCAACAACAGCACCAGCACCAGCAGCAACAGCATGGGATGAATCCGCACCCCAGTCCGTCGATGGCGTCTAGGCAGCCGCCGGGCCAGCCGATGGACCGAAACCTGGAGGCGCAGATAAACATGGAGTTCAGTCGCATATCACCCGATGTCATGGGCACGGCAAAGCTGGATGTGGGCCTTGGGGAGAAGGAAGGGTCTGCCCTCACCCTTGACGAGAAGGTGTGTGTTCTGACGTCACATCATAGCGCTATCGCTGATCTTTTCTTGACACTCAGCGTCGCATCATCGAAAGTGCAAAGACAATACGAGCGAGGCAGGCCGGAAATGCGGTCGCGGGCCCGTCGGGCGCTGGCATGCGGATGCCGCCGCCGAACCAGCGAAATCCGCAGCAGCCCCCACAACAGCAACAGCCCCCGATGCAGCGCGGTGCCAAACGGAACAGCACGTCGCCTGGCGAGGAAGTACGTATGAACCTTCCACGCAGCCCTTCGCCATGCTGACATGATGCCATCGCGAAGCACCAGACGCTTCCGCGCAACGACGCGTCTCCCCCAGATCGGAAGCGCCCGCGGCGGACGCCCAACCCCGCTGACTCCCAACCGCCCATGACGCCCATGGGCGGGCCCTTCCCGCCGCAGCAGGGCCCGCCGCCCGGTGTGCCGCAGGGCATGCCCAATGGCATGATGCGCCATCCAGGCAGCTTTGCGCCGAACCAGCAGGGCATGCCACACCCACCGGGCATGAACATGCAGCTTGGGCAGGGCATGGGCCCGATGTCGATGGGGAGCAACATCAGCCCGTCCATGATGAATCACCCCGGCCCCCAGGGCATGATGAGCCAGATGCAGCCACAGGTAACGCCCTCTTCCGCCACGGCGCCGCACGGTCTGCTGACACTTCTGCAGTACCAGACCCGCGAGCAGTACAACCGCTCCATGGCGGCGATGCACTCACAAAAAGTGATGCCGTCTGGCGGGCTCGGCATGCTCCCAGGCGCGCACGTCGGTTCGCCCTCAGCTGGTGGCCCGCACGATCCGCAGAACATGATGCGCGGCGGCCCCCCGGGCCCACCAGGGCCTGGCAACCGCATGCCGCAGAAGGGGCAAATGGGCGGGATGCCCCCGCCTGGCATGCCCGGCGGGCCGAACAAGCCCCCGCAGATGAAACAGGAGCAGCACGAGTCCGGGCCCGGTGAGCAGCAGGGCGGAGGTCCACCGCAGGGCCAGGGAGGCAACGCGCCGTCGACGCCTGCGTCGGGCCCGCCGCCCCCACCGCCCGGGCAGGGCCCAGGCGCGAACAACATGCCGACGCCCTCGCCCGCTGCGATCCTGAACAACCCCGCGCTCAATCCACAGCGGCCCAACACGGGGTCGCAGCCGCCGGACCCGATGGCACTGTTTGGCAACACGGACTTCATGACGTCGATGTCGGGGTACGACCTGGACTCGGCGCTCGACTTCAACGCGGGCGCGCTGGGCATGGAGGGCCTGTTCGAGCCGGATCTGTGGATGAATCCCGAGGAGGCGGCATAGGCCGCCGCGGTTTAAAAGCTCTGCGCCGGCGGCGCTTGTACATGATATATGCGGACGGCGGACGGCGCCACATGGATGCGGATGCTCGGCTCACACAACGGATGGGACCACATGCTGCCTGCTGCTGCCCGCCTGCTTGCTTGCTGCTTTCTTTCTCCTTCGCCTCGCGCCCGGTCTCGTCTGTCCCGGCCCCTGGATCACCATCTCGTATTTATTCGTACGGTTGCAGCTGTGGATACCTTCTGTCAATGCCTATGTACACCACCCCTACATAGATGCGCCCTGTTGTTCGTGTCCGTAATTCGCCGTTCAGCTCCGTGTTGCATTCGTATGTTCATTATACTTCGCTTAGTCTTGTCCTGTTATCTAGCGCTGCATTGTTCGTTCTCGTTTCTTCTGTTTCTGTGCTCCCTCTGTAGTCTGTGTGCAATGATATCTCCCCGCAAATCTTCTTCTTGCGTTTGAGCATTCAGAGCACTTTGTCTTTTATAACACTTTGGACTTTCTGCTTTCTGGCTTTCGACGCGCGAATTTGAATAGCATCGAGATGCGGCAGTCGCACTAGCGTGATCGGAGCCAGCGCGAAGTTTGAAGTTTGAAAGCCAAAACTCAGCGGACGATCGAAGGAGTGACATAATGGTCCTCCAGAAACTAGCAAATCCATCCGGTTAACAATAGGTACAGGTGCAATGCAAATTCTAAAGAGCGCGAGGACAGTTTGCAGTAAGACCTAGTCCCATATATACTAGTCGATATGATACGATAGCAGCAGCCGCATGATGCAAGTGAAGAATAAAGAAAAGCTGGAAGGAAAGCATAACCAAGACTCGCCGCACAAGGACGAAGGATATAAACCGCCCGCCCCGCTCACCGGCGTCACGACGCCGCCGCACCCTCGCCGCCCTCCTGCTCCCGCTCCTCCAGCGTCGCCAGCACCTGCGACGGCGCCGCGAACGCCTCCGCCTCCTGCGCACTCCCCCCGCTCTCGCTCGACGCCCGCCGCTCCGCAAGCCTCCGTCTCCGCTCGCCCACCTTCCAGATCACGTCCTTCAGCTCCTCCACGACGTCCCCGCCGGGCCCCCACCGCTCGCGCTCCACGCGCGTCTCCCCCTCCCGCTCGCGCTCCACCCGCAGCCCAAGCCCCACGCCCCCGCTCTCCCGCCGCATCTTCGCGATCCGTATCCGCTCCTCCCGCGTCAGCTTCGACCGCTCCCGCACGAACGGCACCGCGCCGCCCACCTCCGCCTCGAACACCTGCTCGATGCCCGGCGGCGGCAGATCGCGCGCAGACGCCGCGAGCAGCAGGTGCAGCGACGCGTCGTCGAGCGCCTCCGCGGGCGGCGCGCTCTGCACGAGCACCGCCTCGGGCTCCTCGTGCGCCGGCGACGCGTGCGAGCGCAGCGAGTCCGTCTTGTCCGAGTCGTCGCTGCCCAGATCCGCGCCGAGCAGCGGCACGTCGTCCTGCTCCTCGTCCTCCGCGTCCTTCGGCGGCGCAATGATGTCGAGCAGCCGCTCGCGCCCGCGCTCGCACTCGCGCAGCGCAAGCCCGAGCTCGCGCCGCAGCCGCTCGTACGCGAGCAGCGCGGGCGCGTCCTGCACGGCCGCCTGCGCCGGCTCGCGCGCCGGCTCGCGCAGCGCCGCGACGCAGCGCTCGAGCTCGCTGCGCGCGTCGTCGAGCGCGCTCGAGATCGAGTCGACGTGCGTCGCGAAGCGCGCGAGGTGGCTCGGCATCGGCGCGAACGACGATGTGATCGTGCGCCGGCGCCGCGTGGGCGAGGGAGCGGGAAGCGGGAAGTCCGGGACCGGGCTCGGCGTCTCGTCACGCAGGCGCTGGCCTTCGGCGGCGTCGAGCGCGTCGACGAGGCGGGCGGAGGCGTCCGCGAGCGCGCTCGCGAGCAGCTTCATCACCGCGCGCACGTCGTCCCAGTAGCCGCCCTCGGACTCGGGCGCCTCGTCGAAGCGCAGTGCGAGCAGGTGCGCGGCGGCGTAGCGCTTGGCGGAGAGCGCGCCCTGCAGCGAGTGCGTAAGCGAGGAGAGCGAGAGCGGATGCCGTGATGTCTGCATGCTCGTGAAGCGCGAAGGCGAGGGCGAGGCAAGAGGGGAAGAGTGTATAGGGAGGACGGATTTGCGCCGGGGGGAGCTAAGCCCGAGGACTTCCATGCCCGATGCGCGGCGGCGACGGCGGAGCTCGAGTGCGTCCATGCCGAACTGGCCACGCGGGATGCTGGGCTCGCCATCGCTGCCCTCTTCCTGTACACCTTCAAGCGGCGTCGACGGTTCGCTGAAGCTGGTGTGCTTCGACGAGCCAGGGCTGGTATGCAGCAGTGCCGACAGATCAGATCTCCGCTTTTCGGAACGGCGCAAGACATGCTTTGAGGGGCTACCATGCATCGCGAGCGCGGCGTAAGAACCATTCCACGTCGCGCGTTTGTCTTGCGGTGGCTGGATGAACATGCTGCGTCGCTTACTCGGGAGCGACATCGGACGGTGTTGGTCGGGTCCGAAGTGGGACGAGATGGGAGAGGACGGGGCGTACATCTCCGCGAGCTGCGTGAGCTCATCTTCAGCGGTAAGCGCGGCGAGCAGTGGGCGGACATTATCGCTTTGCGTTTGCGTTTGTGTGAAGCGACGAGTGAAGTGCGACACGCAGAGGAGATGAAGGCGAAGACGGGCTAGTTGGACTGTGGTATTTGCTATGTCCGTGAATTAGAAGTCGCCCGGAAGGAGTTTAAGGGCCGCGTACCTATGCTCGTCCTTCTCGAGATGTGTGATAGCTTCGTTGACTACAGAGTCCCAGATGTCGCACGCTGAGATGAGCTCCTTCAACGTATCCATGGTCTATTTTGGGAGGTCAGCTACTAGGTCGGTTCCGGAAGATGTGCAAACTACGTACCGCTTCAGAAGCATCGGACTGCTGCATCGCCTCCTCCGACTGTGCAAGCAGGTAATACGCGGCGGAGCCGAATAGCACGGTCAGTGACATAAAGCCGAACGAAAGTGATATCACGGCCAAGAGCAGCGCCATGGCGAATAAATTCGAATCGGCAGGGGAGTCGGTCTGTGGTGCAGGGTTGTGGTCGGGCTTCGGCGGCGCCAGCTCGTCCAAATTGACGACATTGTCGCGTAATTCCGGGGAAAACGTGCGGCGCATAGGGTTCGGTGTGGTGGGCATGGCTAATGTTGAGGAGAGGAGCGTTGACGAGATGACGGCGTACTTGAAGCGCTCAGCAAACTTGTGGTTGTCGACGGTAATTTTAGTAAGACGGAGAAGGGAAATAAGGAGCTGCTCGACGAGGGGATTCAGCATCATGTTGAATGAGAAGTTGAGGGACGAGAGTATGGCCGAGTGCATAGAAACGAATGGCATATTTCAGGCCAGAGCGCTGAGACAACAGCGCTCACAGGACAATAATTACTCTCCGAAACAGTAGAGGAGAAGGGCCCACCTCAATGAAGCGTCCAAAGGCGGTGGAAGCAAGTGAATAAGATCCTGATCTTGCTCTGAGTCGTCGTCGAGGATAACTTCGTCCTGGACAGGCATGTCGGACATGCCGCCTGGCATGCAGAGCTCGAGACCGTCGCCTGTCTCTAAACAGGAAAACGCAAGGTTAATCGCCAGAACGACACGGTTCAAAGTTCAGAGGCGCACGTTTCAGATAATCTCCCAACGGGTGTTCGTCAAACACGGGCTCTGCCATGACAATAGATGCGATGCGGTGAGCAGCGTGTCGCGTGAAGGTGGATTGAAGGCGTGACCAGTCCCTAGGCTCAAGCCCAAAGCAATAAGACAATATTTAAGATAATAGAAAAGAGCGTGAAGGGTCTGTTCCGACGCCTTGAGAAACCAACAAGCAAGACACCGAGAGGAGCAGAAGGAAGAGACGAGGGAACACCACAACCGACCCCCGCTCGAGCACCCACTGGCTTTTTCGCGCCTGCATATGGCAACTCTTGCCTTTTCGGACTGAAGTGTGGCTGACATTTCCAATATTCACATCTCGTCGTAACCGTTGCAACCCCGTTGTCTGCCCTTGTACTGTTTCCGGCTTATGTCTTCACCGTCCGACGTTTTGCAGAGTTTTTTTTTTTTGGAGATAAGCAGGTATTATATGTCGTGTCAATCTGCCTTGAGCGCAGCCGGACATCCTGAACACCTTCCAGTGATGCTATGTTTAGTTGTTGACCTGCTTCGCACGCTCCCAAGGCAACGCCGCCTCCAAGCTGCTTCCTCGCCTCGTACACACGGACGGCTGCGAGCACAAGAGTGCGATCCGAGGCTAGATGACTTGCTGAATCGCGCGCCGTTAAGATCGGGAGGCGGTGTGTCACTGTGTGCGCGCGTAGATGGGCGTGCCGAATGGACGCGGCACCAATTAAAGCTGGCGCGTCATCTTGCCGGCCAAACGACCTATGTAGGCCGGGGCGGCGCCGTACGTACGCTGTGCTTCAGGCTCATGACTGCGCATCGGATATTATTTATCTCCTTTGCACTCTCACCATCAACATAATCTTTTCATTCCCCTCGCCATAGACTGCATTACTAGGATACACTATCACCATCCCCGGACACTAAGGACACTCACGCAGGCTCAGTCATGGCTAATCCTGATGTCCATCTCCTCGTTCTCATCCATGGCATGTGGGGAAACCCGAGCCATCTCGCCGAAATGCATCGGCACATCCGCGAAATCCGCCAAGAGCCCTCAAATGCAGATCCTGACGGCGTGAAGCTGCGCGTGCTTCTGGCGGAGACCAACCGAGAAGAGGGCACCTATGATGGGATCGACTGGGGAGGCGAGCGTGTGGCCGAGGAGGTGCGTGGAACCGCTTTCCCTTTTGAGTCGGTATTGACGAATGGAGAGCAGGTTGTGGACGAAATCAGCAAGATTGAAACGCGAAGGAAAGAAGGTCATTCGGTTCTCCATCATGGGCTATAGCTTAGGAGGGCTGGTCGCTCGTTACGTTGTAGGGTGCGTAGTGTTCTCTATATTCTAAGACCTAGCTTATATTCTGCACAGGATCCTTCGCCAACGGAAGTTGTTTGAGACGATCACCCCAGTCAATTTCAACACCATAGCCACGCCTCATATCGGCCTTCTCCGATATCCATCCTTCATTTCGAAGCTGTTTTCTATGCTCGGGCCTCGCTTGCTTTCCAGGACAGGAGAGCAGTTCTATGGCGTTGACAAGTGGTCACCAAGGGGACGACCTCTGCTTGAAGTCATGGCCGACCCTGGTGCGTTTCTTCCTTGAGACTTCTGCTCGCGGCGACCAATCTGCAACATCGTTAGAGCGCATCTTTTATCAAGCTCTATCCTCATTCCAACACATTCGTATCTACGCAAACGCGTGCGTGTCTCATGTTTTGATATTCCAGTAGACCGATCATATTCCGTTCCCCAGCATCAACGACATCACAGTTCCCTACATCACCGCAGCAATTGAGCCAGAAGACCCTTTCATGAAGCACGAAACTAATGGACTCACAGTGTAATTCACATCCAAACATCGCGTTCTCCGTGCTACTCGCTAACGAACTCTTGCAGTACGCTTGACGAAAAGTACTCGCCTCTTATCGACTCGTGGACCCTCCCTGCCGAACCACCAGTTCAGCCCCCGCAGGCATGGTACAAGTCCCTCGGCGCCCGCATCCCGCGCTTGCCTCTCCCTCCACGCCTCGTCGTCAGCTTCCCCTACAATATAGTACGTCTGCCCTCTTCTCACCCTCCCACTAAACCTCAACCCCAACCGCGTTCACCAGCTCATATACACCTCCTTCCCGATCCTGCTGCCCACGCTGATCACGCTCATCGTGGTCCGCCTCTCTTTGGCCGCGCACTCCTCGCGCTGCCGCATCCGCCTGCTCGAAGAGGACCACGAGAACGCCGGCGAGCGCCTCGTGCACGTCCTCGCAGCGCTCGAGCGCCAGATGGAAGAAGTCGTCGTGGACATCATCGACGAGGGTGTCCCGATCGAGCCGGTGCAGGAGCGGCAGCAGCACCCCTCCGCCTCTGCATCTCCCTCGCCGACGCCGACTGCCGCAGAAGGCACGGGGGCAAGCGCAGCCGCAGTGGCAGACGCGCTTGCAGACAGCGCAGCGCCGGACGGCATAGACAAGCGGAAGTGCAGGCACAGACACAAGGGCGAGAAACCGGAGGAGACGGCGCAGCCGTACATCACGCCCGCGCAGCACCGCATGATCGCCGCGCTGAACGCGCTCCCGCACCTGCAGAAGGCGCGCGCGTTCATCGCGGGCGTGCACAACGCGCATGCGACGGTCATCTCGCGCGACGTGCAGAACTTCGAGTTTCACCGCATCGGCGCGGGCGTGCTGAGGCACTGGGCGGACCATTTCGTGCTCTAGGCATTTACTCATGGTATACAGGGCGGAGTTTCTTTTGGACGGTGTGCTTGGCGGATTTTGCACAGCGCGTTACAGAGTATACCCTCACTGATATGTATAGAGTCGGTTGGACTAATCAGTACTATCTAATTGTTGTAGTCTGCGGCCTGACGGGTGGAAGCCATGCGGCACCTGAGATCCTGGTACGTACCTCTTCCAATTTGTCGGCTCTTGTGGTTCCCCCTCTACGAAAGACTGATTGACAGGTGGCTACGAGTGTGCTCTTTTGTTGTGATCTTCCCAGTGTACTAAGTAACTTATTGACTACACGCGTATCCATCTCGCACGAAACGCCATTCTCAATTGTCTACCTCCTACTCTCTCATATTAAATAATTAATTCGATCTGCCTCCGTTTTAGCCCACCTATAAACCTATTGCCCTACTGCGCCGAACCTACACGCATCCACAAAAGGCAACCACACGTCGCCGCCTCTGCACCTCCGCCATGCAGCTCAAGCCTGCCTGCAGCAGCCCCTCGGCAAGCCAACATGCGCAAAAGAAGCCATGCACCTGCTGATGCTTCCCTTTGTCTGCCACGCGTGCCCGTGCAAAGGGCGTTTGAGCCAACCCACGCGGGATAAATACGCGTTGGCGTCCTGTGTGCCTCTTTCTCTCTCCGCTACGCCCTCAATCTACTTGCTCGCTGTGCGAGTGCATTACTCGTTGTTTCCTTCAAATTTCGTGGATTTAATATCTGAACGCCCATTTGCAACGTGTTGCTCGCTTCTAGCTGACCGTTTAGCGCGATTATCCATAGTACAGAGACAAGATGGCGCCAAAGCAGACAAGCCTCGCTTCATACCCACAGAGTGCGCATTCATCCTCTCCCGTTGCAATCAGATTGTGCAGCTGTTGACATGTTGTCGTGTTGTGTCGCGCAGGGGCGAACGCCGGGCTGTACACACTTAGCCAAAAGACCAAGTTCATGACGCAGCCCATTCCCTTCCGTCGTCTCATCAAACAAAGTACGTCATTCAAAGTGCACGAGTACACTGACCAACATATGGTACGCAGTGCGTGCTGATACCGAATACTTCGGTCCTCTGGGCCCGAAGGTGGACTTCTTCACGCAGAAATGGCTGAAGATGCTCGTAAGTATCGCTCGGCAGCTTTCTCCGTTTGTTTTCGTTGAGCGCAACGGGAACAGGACGACGAAAGATACATCGATTATAATGGAGAGTCAGAAGAGATTCATATACGTGACAGCGCAAAAGCGAAGTGGGTTGTCTTCGGCTCGCCGCCGGGAGATGCAGCTGACCCGACATACCTGCAGGTTTCGGGACGTCCGCGAAGAGGTACGGACTGCCAGTCTCCCGTCGAAGAAAGAGAAACGGCTTCGCGTCGCGAAACGCCTCAACATGGGCTGCAGACTTGGCGAGCTGACCAAGGCGGAGGTCAGTACTCGCGCACGGCCGTGCGGTATCGGACTGACACAACGGAATGTCACAGCTACTGGGCGACAATGCCCATCTCAGAAGTGAGATCAAGCGCCTCGAAGCTCGGAATGAAGAGCTCGAGGCCCAGATTGCCTCAAGCGCCACACACATCGCGTCTCAGCTGTCCTTCATCGAGACTGGGTTACAGCAGGACGCAGGGATGGAAACCGGCCCAGAGCCGCCAGACGATATGGACGGCATCGAAGAAACATCGTACATCGTCCCCTGCGCCACCTACATCCATGCTTACCGTTCTCTCAGCGAGCGCGCCTCTCCCGCCCCGACCGAACACCTCCCATCCCCTTCGTCCCCCACCCGCCCTGCGCCACCCGAGTCGGACCCCTTCGCGCCCCACCAGCCACAGACCCAGCGCAAGCCGTCCGTCCACGCCGCGTACCCGACACCCGTCTCGGCGCCGCGCTTCGGCGGTGCGCAGCGCGAGCCGCCCGTGTCGCCGACGCCCAGCGGCGGGTCGTTTTTGCAGCGCGGCGAGGAGGGCCCGAGCGGGCTGCAGGGCAAGGCCGCTGTGCGGCGCGAGTGCAGTCAGCGGCTGCACGAGGTACGTGTTGCTCCATCGAGCGCGATGTGCTTTCTCTCAATACATTGTGATTTCAGTTTGCGGGCATGGAGGAAAAATGGACGCCGAGCCGGGAGCACTGGGAGGGTCTTGAGGCCCGCGTTGATGCCGGGATCGCCGAGGTGCGCGCTAGGGAAGAGGAGCACCACCGCGAGGTGCTCCGGCTCATCGAGGAGAGCCGCAGCGAGAACAAGAAGCTCCATCAGCAGACGCAGGCGGAAAGCATAGGGCAGTGGGAGCAGATCAAGAAGTGGGGCAGGGATGTTTTTGCACTGATGAATGCCTGTTTTAACCAGGGCCAGGCGAACCATGCTGCGAATCAGACGCAGTTCCAGGCTGTCTTGGAAGCGGGCGAGAAGAGGGGGCTGCAGATTATTGAGCTCGGCGCCGCGCAGGAGCTGCGTATCCAGACATTTCAGGCGGACGGCGTTACTGTCCGGAAGTACCTGCAAGATTTGGATCTGGCGCACCGGCGCACGTACGACCTAGTCCAGGCGCTCGAAGAGCGTCTCAAGGCGAGCGGCGAGCAGATGTCCGCGCAGACTGCGAGGATCGACGCACTCGAAGTCAACCGCCGTCTCTGCGAGGAGCTGCACGTCTCAAAACTGGAATTAGAGGGCGTGGAGCGGGATCTAGAGGAAGCTCGGCAACAGCGGGGCGCGATGGCGCAGGAGCGCGATTCGCTTGCGGACAAGCTCGGCGTGTGCACGGGCCATCTCACAGAGCTTCATGGGAGATTCCGGAAGATGCAGGGACTCATGGATCCCATTCCGGGCTTGGATGAGGGAGAGCAGGGAGTTGCAGTTTGATCTTATTCCATTTTATGCGGTTTCGTAGATAATCATGTTAGTTTATGTTCTCTATGAAACATCCTAATTACCTTACACAGGGCTTATCATATACCCGCCCATGTACTCTCTACTTATGCTGTCAGTCACAATAGGTATCTAGTAAAATTCCACCATCTATCAAACAAGTGCAATTGACCTTGAATGAAACGATCCTCCAGCAAATTGAAAGATGCAAGGGGCTCGCGGAAATGTAATCCAAGACATACGGTTTTTTTTTTTCGTAAGGACTTCCTGGCTTGAACTAGGTATCTACGTAATCAGGAACATGTCTATAAAAGGCAATAGATAAGATAAGATACGCAGAGTTCAGTACCCAAGTGCGTCCTCACTCTCACATAGCTTCCTCCGCGTTTTCTCTCTCCTTGCCTCCCTTGGTTGACATCTCACTAGACGATATAAATGGCGGGGTGGAGCTTCAACGAAAGATGGGCCAGAAGTAAGTCAAAAAATGACCGTCCGTATTTCTTCATCTCAACTCGGAGAATGTTGCTCATTAATGTTGTTCGACCACCAGCGATATTTTCTTTTTCCTTGTCTTTGTTCGTTCCTCCAGTACGACCGCTGTATCATTCGAACTCACCGCCACTGCATGCCACTCTGTCATATGTCTGAGCCCCGACGCACGACACGCTAAACCCGCGCGTCCAATACCCTCATGTACCAGAACACACTGCACAATTGCTCGCGCCTAGCGTCCACGAGCCAGACAACATGCGCGCACTCAGCCACTCATGCCAGCAATTGCGTATTCGTGACGGCGTGTACATGCGCGTGCACAGTCCTGTCGGCACACGACCCTGCCTGCGCATGGGCACCAGCACTCGTACGCCAAGTCGTGCGCACATGTCCCGCACCTCTCGGCGCATGCACGTGAATTTCCTGTTTATGCCCAGCACTCGTGCGACATGCGCCCGTGTATAACACTGCCGCGTCTCGGAAGCCACCTCATTCACAATGAAATGCTCTTCCTGCCATTGTCTCAATCATCAGTTGACTTGTACTTGAGTTCTGCTACACCTAGCCAGCGCAAAATAGTGATTCTGTGCCAATAATTGTTGATGTAGATTTTTTCGGTAACGGGTGGTCAGACCCAACTAACTACCCTACCCCTAGTGCGGGATTCCAATCCCGCGAGCCCCTTGGAAAGATGTGCTCGAGGCGGTCACAGAGCTGCTTAGTCAGCTTAGACTCCAAACTGATGCTGACTAAGCTGAGGGCGCCTCGCTGCCGGCGCTTTGGCGGCTGTGGGCGCCAGCACGCATTTGCCTGTAACGTTCGTCTGGTCAAGTTGACTTGAGCGACGTCTTGCAGCTCGGAACCACGAAGGATCCTAGTCTCGACATGCGCCGCCGTCTGGCATCATATCCCTCTTCATCGTCCCTTCCGTTTGCGACTCACGTCCTTTTGTGAGGCTTTTGAGTTCATAGGCAGTGCCCCAACTACGAGTGCATTGTGCAATGCGGTTTTGTAGCCATGCCACACTCTATGGTTGCCAGTAGCCACTATCCCAACGACTGATTTGTCGCTTTGGTCTGGTCGGCTTGGTTATAAAGTTGCTCTTCCGCCATGCCCTTCCTTATTAATAACGCCAATCTTTGTTTCTCGATCAAGGCGTACGTTGGCATCGACGCAAAGGGCGTTCAATTCCCTTTGATACTGACGCCTTATATAGTACGTGTTCGTCTCGGTTCGCCCTTTCCCCTTACCTCAGTGCTTCGCCCTCGCTGTGCGAAGACACTTCCTTCCCGTTCTTATTCTCCTTAACCTCTTTATGAATAACTGTACTGACGCTGGTCCCGCTAATATCACTTCAGGCGCGCCATTTAACGCCACTGCGACTGTTCTAGTTACCCTTTGTCCAACACCAACTGATCCTGCTGCCGCGTCCACCACACCCTTCTTATCCACCGCCTGGACCATTGTAGCGCCCGGTCTCGCAGCAGCCTCTTCTGTCTTGACGTCTGCACGCAAAGCTTACACTGCTTGCAGACCCGCATTCCAGGTTTCGAAGCACGTTTACAGTGGCACCCAGTGGGTCAAAGCGAGAATGCACAAGAGAACTACGGAGACGAAACGAGTTTCGCGCTCCGCGACGGGGAAAGCCGCCGTGGTGAAGCCGAGGATCTCGCGAAGGCGGGGAAGGAAGAGCGTCTTGAACTACCAGTCTCGTGCGTCCAATCCTGATGTTGCTTGTGCTTGACGCTGACGGATTTGAAGGGACTATTGTTGGGCTGAGCTCTGCCGCGCAACAACGGAACCATGGCGGGAGCCCTTTCTCCCTCGGAGCCCTTCAAGAGAAAAGTATGTCGCCTATCTTCTTTCCTTTGGTCGCGCTTGACATTTTTTTTTTTCGTAGTGTCTGACCAGCAGGAATATTTTGGTCCCATGGGTCCTCGAAGCACAGAGTTTACCAAAGCCAGTTTGCGCGCGATGGTAAGTGCTCCATTCGGGTCGCCCGATATAAGTACGAGCGGAAATTAAACGCGGCTTTCTGTGCTGTATTAGAACCGGGAAGGCCTTGTTCGATATAGCTCACAGCTGGACAAGATTGAGGTACCGGATCAGACCAGGAAGAAGTATGGCCCTTTTGTCATTTATTCTCCCTTTTATTCTAATATGATTCATTTCTAGGATGCGGGAAATGCGCAAGGAGGTTGCTGAGGCGCAGTTCGATTCCCCGGAGGAACACCATCTGCAGCTTGCGAAAACTCTATGCAAGGATTTGTCGCCTAAAAAGAAGACAAAGGCAGATGTGAGTTACTGTGTTACTTGTGCATCTGTAACATCTCATAATTGTATTATCCATCATAGCTGGAGAATAGGGTCAAGGAACTGGAGGATCGGCTTGATGTCCCGCCTGGTGCACCGCGGCTTTGGCAGACCGCCTCGGTATCAACCATATCGACAGATGCGTCCGACTATCAACGAGATGTCGACATGGAAGACATCCCAGAGGTCAACGAAGATGTAGATAGTGCTCCGATACAAGACGGAGAGCGCGCCGCCTCCGCCGCCCCGACCGAGCTCATTCCAACCCCGCCTGCGTCCCCGCGCGCTGCGCCTGCCACCCCACGGCCCGTCTTAGGCTCCCCGACGCCGCAGCTCTCCTACGCGTCGTTCGATTATGCGCAGCCTGAATGCCAGGCGGCATCTGGCAGCGGCCTTCAGGCGAGGGCTTCCGCGCAAGCTGCGTATCCGACGCCAGTCTCGCCGGAACATGAGCGGCGTTCTCCGGCTCCTGTGCACTCAAGCTCGCCGCCCTCGTCTCCGACGCCTCGCGTCTTGGAACGCAGGAATACGGTCAGAGGAGAATACGGTCAGCTGCGCGACGTACGTGTGGACCAATACATATCTTATCTCCGTTTTTGTTTTGCTCAGTCTAGTTGTGTACAGGTCACTCATGCACAGCCTATCGAACATGGCCGAGGCCCACTTCGAGACACGTCCATCATCTCGGCTTCTCAGATGCCTTTCAACTCAGCCAGCGCATCCGGTCCTTCTGATATCGTCGCGAGTGTACGAAGGCTGCAGGCGCATACCCAGGCAGAGTTGGAGAAGATTGCGCGCCAAGCCGCAGATCGTGAGACTCGGCACCGCTCGGAAAACGACAAAATCCGCGTCGAGTACAACGAAGTCCGCGACGAGAACGGCCAGCTTCGCACTGAAATCGGCCAGCTTCGTACCGACAAGGACAAGATCCAAGCAGACTATACTATGGCCGAACAGGAGCTCCAGACCGAACGGACGACCGCCGACGGCCTTCGAGCGCGTGCCGACGAGCTCGGTGCCCTCGTGCAATCTGGCGTCCTCACGCGGGAAGCGCTCGAGCAGCAGCTCCGGCGCCTCGAGCGCGACCACCAAGCCGAAGCCGACGCGCACCGTGAGCAGCTCGCACAGCGCGACGCGCACATCCGTGTGCTCGAAGACCGGATCCACGAGCTGGAGGCTGAAATGCTGACCGCGCAGGGCCAAATTCGTGCCCGCGATGCCGAGTGCGCGCGGTTGCGCGCGGCCGGGGCTGGCTTCGCCGCGCAACTACAGGTGAAAGAGGAGACGCTGAGGATTGCGCGGGAGGAGCTGCAGGCGAAGGCGCGGGCGTATGATGTCCTATCTGATCAGCACGCAGAAGTCGCCCGGGACCGCGAACACTATAGGGTGCTACTGCTAGAGATCAATCAGGTTCCGGCGGGCTAGGTGCACGATTGACATTGTTCTACTAGCTGGCGCCGATACCATGTCGATCTTGCTGCTTATCTATCCTTTCAATGATAATGTAATGAATTCTTGTCTTCTGGCTAAGTCGCAGCGACGCTCCGGTCCTGCGGTCCTGGCTCGTAGTCTAAATGAGTCAGTGAGGATTCATCTACCGCTTCATGTTATCAAAACTACTCTACTGATCGCGCCTGGGCGCATAGATACACGCTCTCGTGTCCTGTGCACAAGAATGATCCAGGCGCATGTGCCTCGATTTACGTGCGTGGGTCCTCGTGGCTGATGAACGTCGATGCTCGCGTGTTACCGCAAGTTACTTCAATGCACCAACTATGCAACGCTAATGCGCCTTCCTGCCTTACTCAGATAATATAAATATCTGGCTCATGGCAGCCCGTTTCGTTGCCCCCGCCTATACCAGCCCGGCATTGCCTCAATCCGTACGTCCATCCCTCCGATATTTTGAAAGCCATCAAAGCCAACACGCCGACCCTGTTTTCTGAGTTTAGGTCACGTACAATACAAGACCGAGTGACGTTTTGCTGTGCCTTCAAGAGCATGCCCGACGGTAAGCGTCATTCTACGCATGCTCCATTTTTGATGCCTGGCGAACCTGGATGACAGCCCCAGCTCCCGTATACCCTCACACCAACCCCGTACCTCTACGGGTAGAATTCAAGATAGAGCATCAGTGGATGACATTCTATCCCACGCAGCTGCCGCCTTCATACCCTCGGAAGCCTGTCCAGAAAGGACCAAGCAAGTACGAGATCTGCTGCGCGATGCTCTACAGCGACAGAGGTCCTATTTCTGCCGTCGGTCACCCCGGCGATGTCTGGGTCAGCACGGGCACCGACAAAGGTGTGTGGGTCAAGACTGGAGGCTTTTCCGGGGGTGGCCAGTGGGAACCCTGGGGAGGCAACGAGACCCAGTTTCAGCATCCGACCTTCCTCGACTATGTCCTGTGGTTCCAACACGAACGTTGGGTCTGGACACACCTGAATTCCTTGGAAGGAAGACGGGCGCGGTGGAGGCGAGGTAAGAACTTGGGCGGGGCGTGGATGATGGGAAAGGGCAGGTTTGTTGAGGAGTCATGTCGCCAAAGGAAGGTGCAGAGAGCAGATCTTGGGACCGCGCTCGACGCTATTGAGCAGAGAGTCTCAGCAGGCGAAAGCGCAGAAGAGGCAGTCGAGCGATGACTCAGAACTTGAAGCAACTCCCTTTCCCAAACGGTCAAAAGTCGATGGCACCGAGGCTGCACCGGCCGGACGCGTTCAAACCCGTGTTGATGTCTTGTCGCACCCGAGCACATCATCTGACGGGCTTGGTGAACCGACGCCCTCCAGTTCTACCAAGTTGGACGACGCGATCTCTGCACCGCCAGAATACATTTCTGACCCTTCTCTGCCATCGATTAGCCCTTTGAAGGGCCACGGAGGCACGAACAACAATCATGGACGCAATGAGCTCAAGCAGGAGCAACCGTATGTTACCATTCAGTCTCACTTCCGGTACAATGACTGATCTCGATCAACTGCTCAGAGCGCTGTCTACGTCCTGCGAAGACACTATGATTCACCACACTGCCGAATGCGATGTTTCCCTCGTCGCAAACGACCGCACGTCTTCACCATCCGAACCTCAGAATCTCTCCTCTACGGCTCCGACATTGACTACGGAGTGCGCCTCTTCTACAGCCAAGCTGTCGCCGTCCAGTCAGTTCCAGGGTGCGCAAACATCCATTCCTGCGGGGGCTTACATGTCCCAGACGTCTGAAGCATCGGAGAACACTGGATCCCTCGATACATCAACATGTGGCCGGCCACGCGTGATACACAACGGAGCCTCCCGCCGGGCAGGTCGCGACGGCGTCGGCGCAAACCAGGACTGCGAGTTCATCAAGCAAGCAGCGCACCGACTTCACCAGTATACAACATATATAGCGACCCTCCAGCAGAACCTCCTCGCCGCCCAGGACGAACTCCTCACCTCCCAGCGCGAGCTCCTCGCTACCAAAGATGCGGTGTCCCGACTTGAGGCCGATGCCCGCGCGCGCGAGATGGATGGATGACGCTGCAGTGGGAGACGCTCAATGGGAGGCAGGGCGATCTCCGCAGATGATGGACGAGGTAGCTGTGCAGCTCATGAAGAATACGATACAGCGGCTCACACGACAGGTGTACGAGGCTGTTGTATTTGTTTTAAATATGGCTATGTCTTGATCGGCGCAGGTGTCCTGGGAGTGGATTGCGCAGGTCCACTTGTTGCATGCGTAGCTATCGTGGAACCTCGAGAGGCGATGTGGTGTGCATGTGTATAAAGCTGCACGAATGATGTATGTCCATAAAATGTTGAAAAGAAGGGATTTCGGCTACATAGAGGCGATGTGTGTGACTGTCCCTGGTGTCCCATAATAGGTTGGATGTAAGGTAACTATCGTGACGAGAACGCGATAGTGAGGAGTCAAGTTCATGGATCTGTCATAACAAGAGGTGGCATTATGGACGGGGGCTATAGTCAATATAACGAGCGTAGGACGTATGCCATCTGGCAAGGATCATGGATATCGTTGCTCAGCTGAAGCATCACGCAAGGAGCATGCTGCGTCGGCGAGAATTCATGAGGACGAAGCCTTCCGGAATTGCGGATGCACGCTCGGGGCGGCGTACAGAGCGGGTGATGCGCTTCCAAGCATGAATGAGGCGGCGTTCGAGGTACTTGACACACGGACGCGACACCATCCGCTGGTACCTGAGCCCCACGCGTTAGTGCTCAGTCCTCTTAGGTTACCAAAAATGCGTACCTGCTAGTCTTGTATTCACGACGATGAGTCGGGAGCAGTGGAGCTCCGGAAACAGAGGATGGACCGGCCATTGCGAATTAGATGAGTTCAGTGAGATATGATACAGTGGGCGCGTCGCAGACGGCTCGATGGTAGATTTGTACAAGGTGTGCGAGACAGTAGATTTCAGTTGTCCCCACCTTTTATACAAGGCCCCGCAGCCTGTACGTTGCCACCAATCGTGTTGCACAGGCCGACGCAGTGACTTCGCACGGTAGCTTCGCACAATAGAGGAAAAGCTGTTGTCTGGGACAAGGGGGCGGCGCCCATTCCGATACACAACGCCTGTTACCTTGCCAAACGCATCTTGAACAGATCCGAATGCAGAAGACAAAGAGGTGCTCTTGTGCAGGATGGGGAAACGCGACGCGAGAACAATAGGCGGCGATCCGCGACGCCCGCGCCACACCGTCGGCGCACAGCCACGTGAACCCCTGGAGGCGCACGTGCTGGTGACGCGTGTCGTGGGAGACTTGCTACTGCTGTCGGACTTCAATTCCGCAATCGAAGCCTGTCCGACTCTTGTCTGACTGCTGGTTTGTCTCTTATAGCATAGTAGTCCACCATCGTCATCACCTTGATCCCCTTCTCCCCTGCCGTACGTGCATCTCTACTGTTGTCTCAGGTCAGCTCTCTGTGTGCATGGGATGCCTCAATTGAGAGGTTACAGCGTCTCCATCATCTGTGATGGGGCCGAGGTCCAGTGCTATGACGTGAAGGAAGAAGAACCATATACGGTGAGCTGCTATATCACCAGTGAAACGGGCAAGGTACGCTCTCTGTCGTTATAGGTGTGTTCTGGCTTACAGTTGTATACAGGAATTCTCCATCCAGTACTCAGACTTTGCGCGGAAAACCGCCATGCGCGCTGAGTGCTACATGGACGGACACTGTCTATCGAAGAAATGTTCGAAATCGGGAAGAGGACTGCTCATATGGGGAGCCAGGACGTCCCCGAGTACCCGCGCGCCGTTCAAGTTCTCGGAGCTGACGCTAGTCGGTGCGCGCCACACCTAATCGCTCTGACCGCGGGCTCATTGTCTCTCCCAGATGACGATGAAGCCGGGACCTCTTTTGGTAGCCCGAAGCTGGGTCTCATAGAAGTTAAACTGTATCGTGTGAGGATGGAACGAGACCACTCTAGGCAGGGGTATTCACAGAGGGCGCTTCCGCAATCAGGCCCCGTTTCAGAGAAGAGTAAGAAGGGAGGCTGGCACCAAGTATCGTGCGTCTCTTCCAGCTCCGAGTTCTTCATCGAATTGATGTCAGTGAAGGTTTGGCGACGCGCAGGTATCGGAATGGCATCCGTCCGCGTACAAGCCAGTATATCTAGATCGGAGAGACCGTCCTTATGCGACGTTCCGCTTCACCTATCGTCCCAGAGGTAGCAACACAATCTTTTTCTCGTATCGTGCCCTTTCTCATATTCTGGCAGCACTCCTTCAGGCAGAAGGCATCCTGCCACGTGTAATCGCAGCCAGTCCGAATCGAGATAACAGAAAGCGGGCTCGCTCTTCATCTCCAGCCCGATCTCATACACGACGGCGAGTCGCTGATACCCGAGAGAACGATGTCAGTGATTTCTCTCTTAAAAATTTCTGGGGTATTTAAATGCTTTGTCGGTAACACAGGGTGGTCACAGTCGGAACGCTGCTTCCGGTTCACATAATACGGACATGCCTGTCTTTGAACTGAGCAGCGATGAGGAAGACACGAAAGTCGGCATTGTTACAGAACGAAACAAGGTGAGTTATGCTTGTGTTCTCCTATTTGGCGCGTCGCCGATGACAGAATTGCTCTCGGCCGCAGGTGAAACGAGAACAAGGATCACCCATTTGTGTAGGCGATGCGGCTGGGCAGGTCATTGACCTCACCCTCGATTCGGATTGAGCACAGATACCCAGATATCATGAGGCTTCTCGGGTGCATGATGCGTAAGGCCTCGTAAGGCGCAGTTGTTTGTCTATTCTTATTTGTAAAGTGTAATGTCGTTTGAGTATTCCCATTTTACTTGCTCGAGTGCGCAACCTCGTTCCTCGACGAGCCATAGACCTTACAGCTTATAGGACCGCACTGTCAAGCAGAAAAGAGGCCGCCTATAACATTGATTCATGAGTCATCCGACGATACATGCTTCAATGTCTCGATTGATATCGAAACTTATCGTACACAGAGCGTCAAACTGTGAAGATCTTCCATCAAGCAACTTTTAACGTTTAAAGTTGCATCGGCCGTTATGATCTGGTGGGATCTGGTGGGATCACGAAGTAGTTATGCTTTTCAAACTCCGCGCCTAGCGAGTCGCGTCGGGCTCGACGCGTCTTTCAATTTCAACCTTTTTTCCCTCTTTATTCCTTCACCACACCGCTTGCCACTCCTCCACCTCTCTTGACCTTGCATTCACTTGTTGACTGGCATCACACAGCCATAATATACATTCAGGAACTTATACTTAATCGAGGCAGCGGTAACTTAGAACCTTCGAATATGCCACTCACGCATCGCGGTATCGGGGCTTTCATTTCCTGCGACGGCGAGGAGCTGGAACATTACAAGCCAGAAGTCATCGACGATGCGACGGTTCAGTGTTATATACCCAGTGAAGCTGGAAAGGTAGCTCACTTGTAATCCGCAACCTTTCAAAACCCCTCATGGTCATTATTCGGACAGGAAATCGCAGTGAACGTACAAGACCAGGGTGCTGTCCTTACCAAGGGCGTCCACGTGTACTTAGACGGAAATCTTGCACGCTCGTCGTGGATGGGGTCCAGAAACTTGAAAATGGGCGAGGTATATACATCCGCGACGACCGCGCGCAACATCCAGTTCGCAAATTTGGAATTCCAAGGCGCGTCGTCTTTTCACGTGCCTACTTTTCCGCATCTCATACTTTCCACTCCGCAGATGAAGACGAGACTGAGTTTTCCGATACCCCATCCCTGGAAAAGCTGGGAACTATCACTATTGTCTGCCGGCGCGCAACTCTTGATAGAACGAAGCCATCGCATCTGCACACTGGGTGCTCAGTACCAGAGTTTGGACCCATCCCTGAGCGGTCCAAAAAGCTTGGTTGCCATCGTACCACGTATGTATATCTATTACACCTGTCGTGTCATCAATCCTGAGCAATGCTTGCACGTCTAGCCTTACTTCAGCGAAATCTGTCCCGCCTCTGACCACCGTACATCCCATATACCTCGATACAATGGAACAACCATATGCGCGTTTCATATTCCGCTACCAGCCCGCAGGTCTGCAATTCAGCTTTGCTCTTCTTCCAAGCTCTTGTCTGAAGGCACTGTACTGACAACGAACAGCTTTGCTCCAGGCACACGGCATCATGCCGCGCAAAAGTACGCCCGAAACGAATAATGACCCTGATCAACCCGCGGGCGCGGGAAGCAGCAATTCTCAAAGAGCAAAGCGATCTTTGCCCCTGTCTCCACAACCCGCCGAACGTGCGCCAAAGCGTCGCGCTCTGGCGCAAGTCAGTGCAGTTGTGTTAGCCGTCTGTCAGTTCTTGACTCATCCCTATTTGCAGGTGAATTCGTCGACGGTCCGGACACGCGAACCGGGCAGCTCGTCGCAGCAGTCGCGGGTTAAGCAAGAGGACAACACGCCCGATCCGGCTCAGGAAGAGACGATCCGGACCCTGCAGGTACCCCAAACAAACAAAGCTCCGTCGAGATGCGCGATGCTAAACTGGATTCTGCTATTCTAGGAATCGATCCAAGCCGCACGCGACACCATGCTGGCCGCCCAAGCGCAGCTCGACCGCATGGAAAAGCGGCAGGCTGTCAAGACGGAACGCGCGCCCTCACCTATCCGGGTTGGCTCTGCGCATGGCGAGATCATCGATTTGACTCTTGACGACTGATGGCTCGACCTGCACGGCTATCCCAGCCTTGGGGCTGTTCAGGGCTGTTCTCCGGTTCCTTATTTTCAATGGCATGGGGGAGCATGCTTACATACCATTTCTTCTTTACCATTCCTTAGTCGTTGCATGCATTGGTGGTTACAGAGTCGAGCTTATTTCATTTTTATAGCTTCATATTTTCTTGATACAGCTCATATTTGACATAGTTTCTGTCTAGCCAAATACCTATACGATTTTATACTCTCTAGCAGATTTGAGATAGCTAACGATCCGACGTCACTTGAAATTCACGTACATTAGGTTCAACAAGTACAAACAAATGCTTGAAATCAACCTGAAACGGTCGTTTAGCAACATCAATAAGTTGCAAGACACTTGCAGGTTGTGGAGTACCTTCTATCAGACAAGTTTTAAACTTTTAAGTTGCATCGGCTTTTGTGATCTGGTGGGATCTGGTGGAATCGCGAAGCAATCACAAAACAGTAGCTTTTCAAACTCCGCGTCTGCGCAAGTCGCGTCGCGCTCGACGCGTCTTTACAATAACAGCTCCTCTCTTCCTCCTTCTAGTCATTCTTCCGCCATATTGCTTGCACTCCTCCACCTCTCTTGACTCTCCATTCTCTTGGTTGACTGGAATCCGAGAGCCACAGGACACCCCCAGGAGCTTATACTTCAGACTTCAGTCGAGAAAGCAGTAAATTGGAATCTTCGGATATGCCACTCACCCATCGCAGTATCGGAGTTCACATTTCCTGCGACGGCCTGGAGCTAGAGCGTTATAAACGAGAGGCTGTTGACGATGCTACGGTTCAGTGCTATATACCCAGTGAAGCTGGAAAGGTAGGTGATTCGTCGCCTGCAACCTTTGAAAGTCTCTCATGATCATTATTCGGATAGGATATCACAGTGAATGTGCAAGACCAGGGAACTAGTCTTTCCAAGGTCGTCTTTGTGTACTTAGATGGGCAACTTGCACGCCTTATGTGGATGGAGACTGGAAGCTTGAAGATTAGCGACGTATATACATCACCGACGACCGCCCACAACATTCAATTTGCAAATTTGGAACTCCAAGGCCCGTCTTCCTGTCATGTGCATACTATTCTATATCTCATAAGTTAGTCATGCAGGTGAAGACGAGATCAACCCTTCTCGTGTCTCATCCCTGGAGAAGCTAGGAACTATCAGTATTATCTGCCGACGCGCAAGTCGTGATTTGACGAAGCCGTCGGAGGTTTACGCTGGGTGCCCAGTACCTGATATTGGTCCTATCCCCGAGCGGTCCAAAAAGCTTGGTTGTCATCGTACCACGTACGTCTATCACACTTGTCCATTGATCAATCCTCAGCACTGGCTGCACGTCTAGCCTTACAGCAGAGAGAACGGTCCTGCCTCTTACCACCGGATATCCCATTTACCTCGACACACTGGATCAACCTTATGCTCGCTTCATATTCCGCTATCAACCCGCAGGTCTGCAAATCGGCATCGCTGTTCTTCCGAGCTATTGTCCGAGGCATAATGCTGACAGCGAACAGGTCTGCTTCAGGCAAATGGTATCATGCCTCGTAAAACCATGCCTGAAACGAGGAACGAGCCCCAACAATCCGCTGGCGCGGGGAGCAGCAACTCTCAAAGAGCAAAGCGACCTTTGCCACTGGCTCACCAGGCCGCAGAACGCGCGCCGAAACGTCGTGCTCTGATGCAGGCCAGCACAGTGGGGTCTTCTGCTTGTCGACTCTTGACGAATTTCTATTTGCAGGTGAATTCGTCGTCGAGCCGGACACGCGAAAGAAGCAGCTCATCACAGGGAGTTAAGCAAGAGAATGCAACAAGCGATCCGGCCCAAGCTGAAGCTATTCGGACACTGCAGGTATGCTTGTAAAGCTTCTTAAGAGTCGTGGTCACAAACTAATTCCGGCTACCATAGGAATCTATCCAAGCTGCACGCGACACGATGTTGGCCGCCCAAGCGCAGCTGGATCGCCTGGAAAATCGGCAGGTCAAGACGGAACGTGCGCCCTCGCCCATTCGTGTCGGTGCTACGCATGGCGAGATAATCGACTTGACTCTTGACGACTGATACGTCGCGACTATTGCATTCTTTCATTCCTTGGGCGGTGGGACGGCTTGCTAGCAAACAATGCTGTCTTGGCCACTGCATGCACCGGTTTAACAGTCGGTCTTATTCCATACTTTTTTTATAACTTCGTACTTTCTTGCTATGCCTTTTTATTTTAGTTCAACTGCATAACTATACTACTTTTTATTCGTGGGTAGGCCCTTCGGACGAGTGGTCGATTCTTGTATGTGTCTAAGTATTTCTAGGATGTTACAGAGTGCACATGTACAATGATAGAGACTGGGTGAAAGGAGAAGAAATCGATGATGCACCACATCGAGCAACGACCAAAGCCATTTGTACGCTGTCGCCAAATTCAGAATTGTGTCCTCTACGACAGTCGCTAAGATCGTCGATTTGAGCAGTACTTACTTATGTCATTACATTCAACAAGTGTAAAGAAGCGCCTGCAATGGTCCCCAGGGCCCCAACGGGCCCCAACCTTCGCGAACGCGTCCGAGGCGTGTTTCATCACGGTGGACTCTTTGCTACCACTGATCGTGATCACTCCCGCAGGCTTCACCGTCGTGATATGTGTTATTCTTAACGTCAAATCTCTTTCAATGGAATCTATGATTGGTCGCAGATAGAGAAGGATGGGAGCACGGTGACCTTATGATATCAGGCTGCCACGAAACCCGAGGCTTGGTGCTTTGTCCTCTGCTAAAAGACGTTCTCATTATCACGGCGCATTAGCGGATTCTTCTTTTTTCACAGGTCGTTTTCGCTATCAGCTCATACGAGTCCAACCGTTTCAACTCGGGCGCGCAAAAGCTGTTTGGTCCTTTGTGATTCACCGATCCGTTGTATCCCGGGCCATTCTTCCTCTAATCGCCCTTTCGACAGTTGCAAAGAACGATTGCCATGCTATCCTTTGACATCACGCTTTATCGTTTACACGATTATGTTACATCTTTGGGATCGCCAGCGAACCACCGCTTTGATCCTCTAGCTCTCTGCTTTCGCTCAAATTGAGCGAAGTCCACATCCAATGCTTGCCACATCGCATTTCTCGCCATCGTTCCCGCCTCGCACCCACAATTGCTGCAATGTCGTTCAATCACCTTGACTTCAATGTCTCCATCATTTCCGATGGCCGGCCGCTTCCCAAATACGACAGCAAGTTAGTGCATGGCTCTGTAACGACCTGCTATATCCCTAGCGAAGTTGGAAAGGTGCGCAATCGATTTCATCATCGAGTGATGTTCTGACCTTGAGTCGTTTCCAGGAATTCTCGGTACGCATTGATCACAGCACAGGCTTGGCTATTCGTGCCTCTTTGCGCATGGACGGCCGTTCCATGGAGAAACAGCTGTTCGACAGTCATGACTCGGAGTGTATCTTCCGCGGGGTCTGGACCTCCCCGACTACTTTCCTGCCATTCATGTTCCGTCGCATTGAGGTTGAAGGTGAGGATCATTGGCTTGCGGTGCTTATGCGACGTTTCTGACATTCATCGTCGTCGCGCACGCAAGATACCGACCGTGATCAGACTGAACCTGATAATCTAGGCATCATTGAAGTCGATATCCAGGTTGTGCGGGTGAATTCAGAGCATGCTAGTGAATGGTCTGAACGAGCAGATGATCGTAATGCTGTCCACATCCCCGTTCCCGTTCCCGAACGCATCAAGAAGGACGGGCACCATCTTACACAGTAGGCCCCCTCACTATCAGCCTTTTCCTTTCGGCGCTGAGAGAGATATCTGGCCACAGGCTTGGCAGACCTCGTGAATGTGATGGAGTTCACTACGGTCTTGTCTCAGATCAAGGCATCGATCCTGTCGGGCCTCGCCTAATCTTCCAGTTTCGCTACCTCCCACTTCGTAAGCTCTTGTCAATGATCCTCATACAGGTGTACGTTTACGTGTTACCCTCTAGATCTCCTGCAGGCGCACGGCATCGTCCCACACCCTACCCCATCCATCGAACCTCATAGCGCGACGGGATCCGCAATGCGCACCGAAGGTATCCAAAACTCCTCATCAACGCGTCAGCGCAGACAGAAGACGCCGCCGCCGCCGATTGAGGACATAGATCCCCGCGCATCAAAGCGCACTCGCTTCTCCACGGTCTTCCCAGACGTAGCCCTGTCCATTGCCAGCAATCTGCGCTCCATCCCAGCGTTCCGCCGAATCTGCACGCCGTATGGCTTGTTTTTGGGCCAGGAGACGGGGGCATCTTCTTGTGCGCGCGCCGCAGCGCGTGCTCGTGTCCATCGGGACCTCGTCGACACTCGGGCCAAGGCGACTCGCATCCGAGTTCTCAAGGTAAGCTTGTCAAGCCTGTATCCCGTGCCGTTGTCCCTTACCAACACGTATTATGACAGAGGACAATCGACGCGGCTGTGGCTGAGCTTCGAGATCTTCAGACCATCGATCTCACCTCGGACGAAGACTGACTAACTTTATCGTTCTTCTGTTGCTTGTGTTTTATATTTTTCGTGTGCAGCCTCCGTGCGATTGCTGTATCGTTAGGGCCGTTAAAGATACCCACCTCTCTCTTCTGTATTACTATCTCCATCTTCATTCGCTGTACGCTGTATCCGCTATTCCATAACTGTGACTTTTCTTCTTGATCACATCGACCCCTCGAGTGGCGAGGCCCCGTTTATCAAGCCTGAGTCATCTCTGTCATCTAAGCTCGCCTGCACGCTTGATTCAATAAAGATTTGGACGTGGCCAGCCATGAATTTGAAGTTGAAGCTTTGAAGGTGTAAGCAGGACGCCCATACCGACTTTGCTAACGTCATACGCTTTACACGATCCATGTCAGCATCCTCCGCAATCCTCCCATCATATTATTGCCTCTGCTTGAGATCCTTACGGTCGTAGGTACAAGCAACCGGACCTTATAAAGCTCAGGACATGCTGCGTACTATGTCCGTTATCCTTCGCTCCTACAGCCATGTCAACCCGAACGTCACCTCTGCCGACGACATTCAACGCCGACGGGAAGTCGCTCTACAACCCGCCCAGTGACGCTAAGTCTTCTGCATATGAGCGGTTCCCACCACCGTTCAACCAGGAGAAGAATGGGTTTGACTTCCACGGTAGGTCGACCCCAACTCTGCCGATTTCCGACTCACAGGTGTTGCCGATCGACAGTGTACTACAGACAGGAAGACGAGGGCGAGAAGCAATTCGCTCGCGAGCTTCACGAGAAAGTGAGGCGAGAGTTCCCCGAAGTAAGTACGCCATCCCGTTCTCGTCTACCAATTGACCAATGAATGGCACCACCAGCTCCGCGTCTACAGATTCTTGGAGAAACCCGTAGGTAAGCCCGCAACCCCCTCAGGAAAGCCTGCGCAGAGGTTAATGTCGCATCGCAGGGCCACACCCGACCGCCATGTTCGAGATCAACGTCTTCAGCCCGCACGAGACCGGCGCGCTGTTCTCCTGGCTTGCAGTGAACCGCGGCCCATGCTCGTACGTGCTCTTCTCTTTCCATTTGCGTGGTTCGGCAGCTCAATTCTGGCATCGGGCAGGGTTCTGATCCATCCGAACACGGATGACCCGTACAAGGACCATACGGAGCTGTACACGTGGATGGGCGAAGCGTGGACGCTGAACACCGATATACTCAAGCAATCTGCAAAGCACTGAGTGTTGGATCAGCATGATCTGCGATGGCGCCAGAATCAGTCGCTATATATCGTCGCGTGAATGTAGGATATCCGTCGTGTGGATGATTTCGTCATTTTTACCTGTCTGTTCTCGGAATCAAGGACAATCAATTGGACGGGGCAACTAAAAGTCATTACTATCATCTCATGAGGCACTCTAAACTACTCTCCTGACTAGCTTTTTCGCAGCAGATAACAACATCCCGTGTCCCATGGTGGGAGACAGGTGAGGTCTCAGTAGCCTTGCTAGCTCGTCAGACGACCTTAAAGACCCGGATGCGTTGAGCGCCGACCTTGACTGAGATGACCCAGCGTTGACTTGCGGTCCGTTGGTTTGCTGGCTGAAAGTGTGGAACTCTTGCTTCCTGCTGTAATGAAAAAGATGAGTCCAATATTTAAGTATCGCTACGGTCGAGGAGGAACTCACAGGTGTGGGAAGTTGGGCCTGCGAAAGTCTGTGGGGAGTGGTCTAGTTGGACGACTACCATGGCCATGGAAATCAGTCAAACGAAATAATGAGCCAGGCAGGCATACCCTAGTTTTGTCAGCATCTCCTTCCGTTTCTTTGCTTCTATCAGCCAGTCCGGCCGCTCCCGGCGTTCTGACAAGCATGCTTCGAAAAACGGCTTGTTCTCTTCCCTCAGACTTTCAAGCAGCAAGCGAGGCCTTGGTAGTAACGTGCGGTCCTCGGAACGTAGGACACCCCTGAACGTGTATGTGATGATGTACGCCACATAGCAACGCATAACCCTCGACATCTTCATATGGAAGAAACCACAAGGTGGATCGAGTAACGCTGCGATAGCAGCATCCGTGAAGGCCGCAAGGGTCGGAAAGCGAACAAGGTGGAGAGGTGTAGGATATCTCTCCGGAAAGGCGAGCGACATTTTCTCATCGCGCACATGGAATGAATAGAGGGATTGAGGGTGAATGTGGACTTGTGGCGGATCATCGAGGCATGTACTGTCGGACGTGCGCTCCAGGGGAATAGACTTCGTCGTCCAAAGGCCTTCATTCGGGTCATGATATTTATAGTTGATCCAATCGCCAGGAGGGGCCGCCATACGGGTGTATGGTAAAGCTCTGCAGATAGCTTCGCACGCACGATCCACAAGTTCATCTGGCACCAGAATTTCGAGAGTGAGAAGATTGTAAGGAATGAAGTGTGCGAAAGACAGAGCATCTTCAGCCCACACCACGCAGGGAATCCCTGCTTCGATGACCGGACGAGTAGGGCCTAAACGGATGATCTGGTATTCCACGGTCTCTGGAGGCTGGTCATAGTAATGGAGCATGATGCGGTGGCCTTGTCGAAAACTCTACACGGTCTTCGAGTGATTTTTGGGGCGAGGGGGGGAGGGGTGGGGGTTATAAATACTGTTCAGCCTTCAAGACATATGCCTCGAAACAAGCTTGAGATGAATGTTACAGATTGATGGACGTTACGTTCTGCCACGTACACCGAACGTACTGTACTCTAAGCTCTATCGCCGTGTACGTACGAACTACGTACGATGACCACAATGAAACTGTCAACAATACGTTACGTCACGGAGACTCTGAGGCGTTTGCCACAAAGTACTCCCGCGATCGTCTACAGTCACTGCATCTGAACCTGTGCGCTCCTATTGTGTACACCGTATCCCTCCGTACGTGCACCCCTGGCCAAGCGTCCATCACTCTCCCGGGCGGTGTGAATGTTGATGTGAATGTTGCGTTCGGCGCAATCAAGCTTCCAGGCACTTCCAGTCATGTTCGTCCTTCAAGCTGGAAGCGTTGTCAAGTTTAAACGTCTAAGATCAATATCAATTGCTTCCTCCAATCTGACCGGTAGATCTGGCAAGTGCATTGTGCCGTATCCAGGCTCCGGGAAAGGATGGCTGACGCAGGAAGGAAGCATGTTCCGCGGCGGTCCCACTGAGGACATCGGCATTCGTACGATTCATGTTTAACACTTAGGCCACGTCATCCAGATCCACGTTTGCCCTATCGGCAACCTAACAACTAGCGGTAGGACTGGACGCCATGGTGGGGAGAATTCGATCGAATCGAGTGACTCATAATGATATGCTAACATGTAGGACGTTCATTCTTGCCCGAGCGCTGCTGCGTTGTAAACTCGACACTAGGACCGAAGCACCAGGAAGTAGGTCTCTGGGTGGGAAGGATAGATTTGATGTCTGTCCGGGCTTGCTGGAAAATGAGGGAAGAGGCGCACTATTAGAATTTGTTTGGCACCTCATCGACGTACGATCTAACTGCAGACCGTCTTTTAGATTTCACATGGGAAGTGGATGGCACGTTCACAGCGTACTGGCCATGTTTCAGTACGATCTTCCGTACGGTTTCGTGCACGACCATCCATACTCCTTCCTGCACGACTGTCCGTACGTCTTCCTGTGCGATTATCCGTACGCTCTGCTTGTTGCGCTTACTGTATTTCATACGTTCAATAGAAGTATATGCCTCTCTTCTCCTAAAGACGTCACAGCCGCCGAGCACCTCTGTGGGGGATATATAAATGCTTTCTTTGAGCTGAAGTGTAAACTGCAATCGCTCACTCCCTATCTCACGATGTCTCACTATCTTCCGCAACACATCTTTCTGGCTTGCAAGGAATTTTTCAAGGCTGTCAATGCTGCTAAAGTGCCCGCTGTGCTCATCGGAGGCGGCGCTCTCGGTATGCACGGCCTATTAGCAAGGCGCACCACAAAGGTGTGTAGCCACTCAGTCGAGGCTGATTACCATTACAACTGACAGTAATGAAAGGATCTTGATCTCAACGTCGGGAGGGAAATCTTGACCCAGGCATTCAAGTCAAGAATCGAAATCGTAGAGAAGAAACAGAAGCAAGACAAGCCCGGAACTTGGCTTTGGCGGGAAGACTCACGCTCGGATGAAATACGCGTGCATGCAACCTACCTTTCTGGCGGGATGCACGATGTCTCATTTGACATCAAAATCCCCCATCCTGACCATCCTCAACAGCAACAAGTGCTCGATGCCTTTGTTGTCTTTTCTCTGAGAGTCGAGGGCATACGCTTTGCCGACCTTGGTCCTCTCGTGGCGACGAAGACTCTCGCCGTGTTGGGCCGTGGAGAACGCCTGGCTGAAAAAGAAGAATCGGATAAAGAAGACTTCGAGATGACGATCATGACAATGATTGACCGCAAGCAGAAAATGCCGGACCAGATCGTGAAGCTATTGCTGAAGCCTACAGTGCTGCAAAACTTCCTCAATTTGAGACTGTTTCAGGAGTACACAACTTACTTCGCAGCCATAAATGTGAAGGTAAACGAACAGGTATTTTCGCATCACTAGATCTTGTCTCGATGTTCTGACAAAATAATCCGGCACTCTCAACAGGCATCATCGGCCAGTATTGAGGCCGTCGAGAGCGACGAAGACAACAACCAAAGTTAGGTACGTTTTCCCGTTGTTTTTCCAATATTGTACAATACTGTAGAGTGAATATATGAACGAGCAATCTGAGATTTCAACTCATGCTTTCGATGGCACTTTGTCCTAGTTCGTGCTCGGGCGCATGGGGTAAATGGCTCCATGTAAACGAGTTTATATTTTATTCAGCAGAGCAGTTTTGTCTCTCCATGCCTGATGTTTAAGCCCATGAATGGTGCGGGATATCTCTTCGGAAATGTGAGTGACAGACTATAATCGCACACGTCGGAGGAATAGAGCGACTAGGAGTGAATATAGACCCATGTGGGGTCGGAATTCTTCCGGTCTTCGACCCTAGATGTCAACTTCAAGGGGATAGACTTCGTCGTCCAAAGGCCTTCATTCGGGTCAATAGATTTGTATTTGATCCATCCATCTGGAGGGGCCGCCATGCAGGCGTACGGCAAGGATTTGCAGATAGCTTCGCATGCGTGATCCAACAGTTCATCCGGAACAAGGATTTCGATACCAAGCAGCATGTAAGGGACGAAATGAGCGATGGACATAGCGTCCTCGGCCCACAGCGCACAGGGTATTCCAGCCTCGACGACAGGACGGGTGGGGCCTAAGCGGATGAGTTGAATATCGACATGCTCTGGAGATTCGTCGTAGTAATGGAGCATGGTGAGGTAGAGTGTCGCGAGTCCCGGATAGTCGTCAAGAAGTCGACGACTCTGATATAGATACCATTCAAGAGCTTCAGACGTTCAGCTAGTTTGAAACAACGAACGTCACTGGTTCACCAGCAAAAAAGATATTATGTACGTACATACGTATATTTGCAATTATTTTGATGATGGAAAGTATTCTCCCCTTGAATCAAGATTGCAGTTTGGATTGCTATGTAATTGATAAGTAATTTGCCCCACTGAGCATGAGACCATGGACAATGCAACTGTCCTTACTTCTTCCTGTTCGGTAATGGCGATGCTCCCTTCTCGCGGGAATGGGTCATAGCGCGAGCCTGTGGGCATGGCGTCTGTTCGCGGAAGTTGACTTAAGGAAGGCAGCAGAAGATTCATCATTCAATCAAAGGCTCGGGAGGCAGTCTAGATCACCCTCCTAGCTAGGTTTCTCGCAGCAGATAACAGCATCATATGGCTCATAGCCGACGCCTGGTGGGGTCTCGAGAGCCTGAACAACTCATGAGAACTATCTTCAGAAAGCGGGTGAATTGGGAGCTGACCTTGGCCGAGACGACGCGATGTCGAACCGTGCCCGGATGAATTGTTGGCCAGAAGTGTGGTACTCTCGTTTCTTGCTGTAGTAAATGGATGAAAACATGAATCTGAGGCCCCAGCATCACTACAGTCACGGAGAAACTCACAGGTGTGGAAAATCGGGCCAGCGAGAGTCTTTGGGAAGCGATCTAGTTGGACGACTTCCATGGGAATCAGCGACTACAAGGAATAAAGACGATCATTTGGGTAGACGGCATACCCTAGTTTTATCAGTATCTCTCTCCGTTTCCTTGCTTCTACCAACCAATCCGGCCGCCCTTCTTTGCGTTCCATTGTTGCCTCGAGGAACGGCCTATTCTCTTCTCTCAGGCTCTGCAGCAGTGAGCGAGGCCCAGGCAGCAAAGTCCCGTCCGCGGAAAATAGAGATTCCTTAAATGTGTACTGGACTATATATGCGACGTACATGCGCATCACCCGGCTCATCTTCATATGGAAGAAACCGCAAGGCGGATCGAGTAATGTTGCGATGGCAGCGTCTGCGAAGGCAGCGAGGGTTGGAAAGCGAACAAGGTGGAAAGGCGCGGGGTATCTCTCCGGAAAGGCGAGCGACATTTTCTCATCGCGCACGTCGAATGAATAGAGGGACTGGGGGTGAATGTGGATCTGTGGCATATCATCGAGGCGTGTACTGTTGGATATCCGCTCCAGGGAAATAGACCTTGTCGTCCAAAGGCCTTGATTCGGGTCACGGTACTTGTAGTTGATCCAATCATCGGGAGGAGCGCTCATGCGCTGGTACGGTAACGCTTTGCAGATAGCCTCGCATCCACGATCCACTAGTTCGTCTGGAATCAGGAGTTCAAAATTAACGAGATCGAAAGGAACAAAATGGGCGAAGGACATAGCATCCTCGGCCCAAACTACACAGGGTATCCCTGCTTCGATGAGAGGACGGATGGGGCCTAAGCGGATGATCTGGTACTCCACGGCTTCTGGAGGCTCATCATAGTAATGAAGCATGATTACAAGAGCCCTGATGGTCTTGAAATGGTTTGCGAATTTCTGGTAAGTGTTCAAACTCGAGAAAACGAATTCAACATCAGCTTGATCCCTCGCTCGGGTAGATGGTCGTTACGTATTGCCAAGCGGTGATGTGCTTACCGTCAGCCTGTGTACTTACTAGAAATTGCATAGTTGGTCTCTTTGAGGGGGGAATCCATGGTTATCATGGCCAGTACACGGCGTTCTGCTGAACGTCGAGGCTGAAGGTGAGTGGCCGCCAAGTGGTGAAACGGGGGTGTCCGGTGTCCCCATGCCGTCAGGATAACCGGATCTGGCGTGTTTGGCGCAAGATCCGTCCTGTAAAAGGTCTAAAAGCAAATAAATTGCTCCTCGGACTTTCCGCTGCCCAGTTTCACTTCCACACCCACCTCCTCTCCAAGCTCCCGCCCACCCAGCATGTCGCGCCCGACGACCATCCTCGACACCGCGCTCGACGCCGTCGGCAACACGCCGCTCATCCGGCTAGACAGAATAGCAGAGCACGAAGGCCTGAAGTGCAATCTCTGTAAGTGCAGCACGCGCCGCGGCGGAACTTTGACTTACCGGTGCGGCAGTGGGGAAGGTAGAGTTCACGTCGGCGGGCGGCTCTGTCAAGGACAGAATCGCGAAGCGCATGGTTGAGGCGGCGGAGGCGGAGGGCAAGCTCATCCCTGGCAAGAGCGTCGTTATCGAGCCCACGTCCGGTAACACCGGTAAATACTTCTGACCTCGGCATGTTCTTCAGGGGACTAATGTAATTGACCACAGGAATTGGACTGGCAATGGCCTGTGCTATCAAGGTAGCCTATTCAATGCCTTCCAAGCAGACCGGACACTGAATACTACAGATAAGGGATATTCTGTGATCATCACAATGCCTCAGAAAATGTCACTCGTAGGTTCCATCTCATGCTATACTTTGTCCTCAGTATGAACGCCCCTCTGTAGGAGAAGGAAGCCGCTCTGCGCGGTCTGGGCGCCGAGGTCGTCCGCACGCCCAACGAGGCATCGTCAGATGCACCCGACAGTCACATAGGTAGAGCCCACATCCGACGCTCCGGACCTCTCGTGGCTGAATTCCTTAACGATTCCTCCAGGCGTCGCCCACCGCCTTGAAAAATTAATCCCACACGGTATCATCCTCGACCAATACCGCAATGTAGGTCGCTCTGCACTGCGAAACCATGGCGCCATACTGACGATACATCGCACCTGTCAAGGTGAACAACCCCCTCGCACACGAGTTCGCGACGGGCCCGGAGATCATTGAGGCTGTGACGTCAACGCCATCAACCTCCGCGCGCCCGTCGAGCGGAAAAGTCGACGTCTTCGTCGCGGGCGCCGGCACAGGAGGCACCGTGTCCGGCGTCGCCCGCGCCCTCAAGAAGGAGCACAACCCCGCCTGCACCGTCGTCGGCGTCGACCCCGTAAGCACGCCCTACGCCTGTCCGCCCGCACGACTCTCACATCACCACAGAAAGGCTCGGTCCTCGCGCTCCCCGCCTCGCTGAACGACGCCGCGCGCGGCACGCACTACGTCGTCGAGGGCATCGGCTACGACTTCATCCCGGACGTGCTCGACCGCGCGCTGATGGACGCGTGGGTGAAGACCAGCGACGAGGACGCGTTTGCTGCTGTCAAGATGCTCATGCGGCATGAGGGCCTGCTGGTTGGGGGGAGCAGCGGCAGCGCGCTGGCTGGGACGCTGGCGTGGCTGCGTTCGTCTGACGCAGGTCGAGCGGCCGCGCAGACGCCGGGGCTGAACGTTGTGATCCTTCTGGCTGACGGGTAGGTGACTCCTGTCATTTTTCATGAACATGACTGAAAATGAAAATACCATCGCAGCATCCGAAACTACATCGGCAAGGAGTGGTTCCTCAACATGACTCTCAACTCAGAGCCGAGTCCGCTCGCGCACCAGATCGCCCACGTTTTGAAAGCGCCTTTGAAAGCGCCCGTCGAGAGCCTGCTGCAGTGACGATCGACGCGGTCATGAATGCGAGTCCGTCTGGGAATCTGTATTTATTCGTGCATTATGTCTGAGCGTGTTAGATTTTCAAGTTGTGTCATAGACTGTAACATCCACCAATTCAGCGTGGTCTGCATTCCATCCGTGATCCTTGGCTGTGCGATGTGAGAGGATCTGATCGACAGGTGAGGATATGGCAGACAGGGTCACGCTGACAAGGCGATGTCTCTACTATTACACGCGTGATACATGTACAAGACGAATGATACTGACAAAAATACCAGCAAGCAGATATAGTTTATAACGAAGATAGCACGCATAGGACCAAGAAAGAAGCATTCCCTCCAACGACCAGGGCAGTAACCACCCCTCGCCACCAAGCAATGATAGATGAAGTCATAATGATAACCAACGCCCCCCACCATCAATCGTCCCCTGTCAAGTCGATCGTCTCCCCGACACTCGCAGCCGGCACGCGGATGGGCGACAGCGCGCGCTCGGGCTTCACGCGCGGCGCGTCGTCGTCGTCCGAGTCCTCGACGGTGATCACGTCCTGCAGGGCGTGCGATGTGCGGCGGCGCTTGGCGGAACCCGAGGCGATTGGGCTCTGTGTGCGCTCGCGCTTGGTGTTGGAGGGGCCAGCTTGAGGCTGCGCGGCGCGGACGGGGTGGGTGATGATGCCCATCGCCTGGAGGGTAGCTGCAGGCCGGTGCCGAAACACGAACGACGCGAACGGCCTGTTCTCCGGCTCGATGCGCATCATCTTCCTGCTGACCATCGGCTGCTTGAACCGCGCCGGGCCCAGTCTGGCAAGTGCCCATCAGCCGGGATGCGTGCGATGGGGTAAATGGGGAGGCGCACGAGGTCTGGTGCATACCGCCCTTCTTCGAGAGCTCGGACACGACGCCGACGTCCGCGACGTGGTTGACGCCCTCAGGCGTCTGCGCGAGGCTCTCGAGCAGGCCATGGAAGAAGCGCACCTCGATCGTCCCGAGCGCCGCGACGTCGACGTAGTCCTGCGCGTCCTCGTCGTCTGCGGCGCCGCGTGAGTGTCTGTGTCAGGGCAACGTAGATACGGGCGTACCAGTGGTCACGACGTGTGAGAAGAGCATGGGCCGCTGCTCCCGCGGCCCGGTGACGACGCTGTCGATGGCACTACCCTGACAGCCCGCCATCGAGCCCGCGCCATTCATGTACCGCCCGTCGCAGTACACGCGCACGACCTTGTTCATGTCCAAGCGGTGATCCTCATAATGCACCGCGAATTCCTGTCAGCGCCAGACATGAGAGGCGTCCCTGCGGTAGTGAGGTGTACGCACCGCGCCGGGTTCGCTGGGGATCCAGCAGCTGATGCGGGTTGCGCTCTCGACCTCGGCGCCGTAGTGCGGAATCTCCTGTCCGTTACAGGAGATGTGGACGCCGAAGCCACGGTGCTCGAGAGGCATTGGCGTGGATGTAGCTCTGCGAGATAAGGAGACGCGCATGAGCACCAGAAGCAAAGAGGATTCTTGAAAACAAAGTACCCCCTCCCTGCGCCTAGTACTAATGACTCGCTCGCGGGAGCGGAGCCTGCAGAACCTAGTACAGATAGTGTTGGGTGTAGAATTCTCACCTACCACTCTATCAGGATTGTGATACTTGTGTCAAACGCGACGAGCAACACGACGGCCTGCGAAAGACAGAAGACGCAAGTACTGTAGTCACTGTGAGTAGCAAGACGCGCTCTAGCCCCTAAACACGATCTAATTGACTTGCACGCACGTGAAAGTCCCGTGCCGCTGCTTTGAACAAACTGTGAATATCGATCATTATTTAGCATTTATTGAGAGACATTCATACGAGCGACGGTATATACCGAACCGAAATATCAGCACAGAAGTAGAAACGAGCCTCTTATTGCAGGAAGAGGACGTAGAGCTAGGGGGAGGTAAAGAAGGACAATGCCAAACTAATCTTGTGTCAGGTCAATAACTTCACCAGCGGCGTCTCCTACACGTATCGGAGATGGCGCACGCTCGGCCTTGACGCGAGTCGAGCCTGGTTTCGCAGTGAGAAGCTTAAGCTCGTCTTGTATTCTCTTGAGATTTTCCTATCGCGTGTTGTGTCGAGAAACTTAGGACTACGAGACACCAGGATACTATCAGCATTGCTTACCTTCAGAAGCTTGACGCGTGGGTTATCCTCTTCGTCTGAGATGATCGGCTTCACATCAGCTTCGACCTCCGACCCGCTGGCTGGCGTAACGCGGCGACGTTTGCCTCGACTTCTGTCCATGGCGCTAGGACTCTTGGTACGTTTTCTGATTGAAGCACTCGACGGCCCTGCAAGCTCCGAAGGCAATGGACGAGGCATGATTCCCATCGCTTGGAGGATACCTAGTCGATGTTTGATCAAGTTCTGACGGGAAAAGCCCAGAAAAATTATTATCTTTACCTGCAGATCGATGGCGAAAAAGGAAGGAGGCATATGGCTTTGTCTCCGGCTCTTTCCTGTAGAACGTGACGCCGCCCCGCGATGTTGCGGCTTTCGACTTGCCCAGTCTATTAGTCGATCAATGTGGCATGCATCATGAAGGTAGTATGTATGTTTACTGACGAGACCTGATGAAGACCTCCTTTCTTCGAGAGTTCCGAGACAGCGCCAATTTCATTCACGCTATTGATCTCAGGAGGAAGGACTTCCGCAATTTTCCTCGCGACACGGAAGACGCGAACCTCGATCGCACCTAGGTCGGAGATGTTGACATCATTCTGTGAATCTTCATCATCGTCTGTGAATCATCGAGGATGTTGAGATCAAGACACATTTTCACTAAATACAGTTTGCGGCGGAGGCTTACCTCTGGTGAGGACTTGGGAGAATGTAAACGGCTTGACCTCAGTAGAGGAGACTTGAACGCCGTCGATGAAATGGGTCCGCCCAGCGCTTGATCCATATCCATACATGTACCTCCCGTCACAGTAGACACGCACAAAGGTCAGCATAGTGGACAACAAACTCCTGGTGTGAAAAATCATATCCTCAAGAATGAGCTCCTATCGTGCAATTAATAGCGGATACAGGATCGAGTACTTGCCTTTCCCGCCTGACTTGGGATCCAACAGCTGACCTGTGCCTCGCTCACGGTCTCCAACCCGTGATGCGGTATTTCCTGTCCATCACATGAGATATGTACGGCAAAACCACGATGTTCTAGTGGCATTGCTGTCGATAGTATACTGGGACTATTAGACCAGCGAGAGACATTAACACATCGTACAAGGGGCACACGCAAATTAGCACGTTGAACTGAGCCCGTATATTTCAACGAAAGTATTACTCGCCACGATTGATGACTTGAAAGTGCGGCAGCCCGAGATACTGCGATTGCCAACAGTGGTAAGAACTTGGAAGAACGCAAATGAGGCTCCTTGGCCCTAGGTCACGCTACCGAGACAATGAAAATGGATAGTCGATAAAATCGGATATCAGGAGATAACTAGCAGCGTCTTCGCGGGACGTCAACTGCGAGTGAGGATGAGCTACTGATGAGCTGGATCTAAGAATGGCGATGGTAGTGGTGGTGAGAGGCAGAGGCGCAAACGCGACTCGGACTACTGTCCTGGCGTCTCATGATAGGGGTCCACGTGACCGTGTCGCGCTGCCATTAAGCGGTTTGAGTCAAGTTTCTGATAGTCCTTTTTTTGCTGACTTTTCTTATAGGAAAAGAAGGGAGTAGACTAGTGAGTGACCCTCCAAAACCACTGCTGAAGAGTCAGGTTTTGTATATGAGGAAAGCGATATTTGAGAATACATGGGAGGAAGACGTGAGGATAGTTTTTGGCATGCTCCTGGGTCCCGAGGTGCATAACTATGCACACTCCGCCTCAATCTAAGCCAATTAAAAGGTAGATGAGGCCTGGGATGGGAGAAGAAATCTTTGCGAAACTGATTAGTTTGCTGTTCAAGGTACACTCACGGTAGCTCACGGTAGATGTGTTCTCCGCCGCCGTCAAGGCGACAATTCATTTGGTGACGATACGAGCTGAGAGTGCTCGAAGAAATTCGAGGGTTTTCCCATCCTCTTTATGAGTAATTACAGACCTATTCCCGTCGGAGTCAAACAGAGAGTCGTCTGCTTATGTACCGACTGCTCGCGATGTCGCCCTCGGACTTCATTGCATCCGTTCGAAAACTTCGTGAACCACGCCTTTCCTCATCTTGGGTACGATAGTTGGCGTGTGAGGCGAGATCGGCAAAGGCGATGCTACCTGAGGGAGGAGTGGCTTCGCTTATGGATCCGACGAAGGGTACGGAGTCACACATGTTGAGACCTTCGCCCACTGTGCAGACGCGAATGATCACGAGAGTCGGGGCGATGACCTGCAAACAAAATGATGAACATGTTGGCTCCTAAAAAGCTTGTATAAGCCTTACTATGAACAGGCTGACAGCCGCATACGGTGTTATCTATGGCAAGGGGCGTAAGGCAAGTTACAATAGCAGGCAAAGAAACACGCACGGAATCGACAGAAGAACAATTAGTTATTACTAATACAAGGAGGGATACTGCCAGTAGTAAACCGGATTCTAGACTGGAATCCCGAATTGCAATGAAAACAATTCCCAGAGAACACAGGTCTGAACGCACATTATAGCAATTAAGGCGCGGTACCAGATGCCCGCCCCCTTCCCGACATCCCGTTCGATAGCTCTTGCCATGAACCAGATCTTGAGGCCTGACGGTGGCGATACAGGATGCATGTCAACTGAGCAGTCGTGGAGGTCGGTTTATGAGCTTACGCACTTATTAGCAGCGTGGTGACAACATTAGTTACCAAAGAAGAGGTGATGGCAGCTTCGAAAAACCGATCATTCATGCGCTCCACGAAGGGCGAAGGCATGTCCATGTTCGACGAGGATGAGTAGGTTTGCCTCCACTGTATGTATAGTCTACTGTCGTAATAAAGAGTGCCGGTGTAACAAGCTAAATTCAAGTCAGCATCAGACACATCAGACCATCTAACCAGACAAGACTCACCGGTCGTGGCAAGCAAAAACGTTATGGGAGGCAAGGCCACCCATTTCCTGTCGCGCCAGAGAATCACGCAGCGAGATATCTTGGAGGTGAATAAGACCAAAAACCATGTAGGCATGAAGTGCCACGTACTAGCAATCCGTCGGCGAGCACGCTACTGCATGGTCAAGATATCATCAACCTGCCTGCGACAGAGCAACAACTCACAAATTGAACATCCAAAAGGCATCGTGAATCGTAAGGAGCAGCCAATGCAAGGCCATCTCGCGCTTCACGGTTCGGCTCGGCGGCACCATGCAAAAGTCGCGCGCCGAGCCCCGCACCGCGGAGGTACTCGTCGTCACGATCGGCGTCGCGAGGACTGTGGCGAAATCGATAACGACGTTTGTCGTGACGAGGACGAACATGACGGCGGAAAGAGCTCCATAGCGGTTCTTCCGTCGCATGCAGAGAGGACCGTAGAACGATGCTGCAAATAGAACTACATAAACGCCTAGGGAGTCTCAGATGCTGCGTCATTACTCGTTTGGATATGACGCACCATAGAGGACAGCTTCGACCTTTGATGGCGCACCATTACAGTGAGTAGAACGCGCAACACGAGCAAACTCAGAATCGTACCCAGATCCCAGCTATAGTTGTCTAGATATAAGACTAAATTAGCCGCAGACACTCCGCCGAACGATGAACGTACCCTATACGTGAGTTCGCCACACATCCTCAAGCCTTTGAGAAAGGGAACAACAGGTGGCCACCGCAATGCTGTCAACCCACCATGCGTGCCTTTACCTGCTCGCGATCCGTGAGCGCAGCAGGATGACGCCACGAAGTGAGGCACAACCCCAGATACACGGTTTGAAGCTCTCCCATTTGCATCGGGATTAAACCCAAATAGCATTGAACGTTGAGCGGAGCGTCGACCAGCAGGACCGCTTGGGAGAATCCACACAGTTTGCCTCCGCCTTGCCGCCGGCCAGTCATACTTGGCACCCGATCATCCTCTCGGCACACACTTACTGCAGCACAGCATCTGTTGCTAAACCCTGTAAGGAGAGTGCTAGCGTGTCGTTCTTGCGGTATCGATCTACCGCTGGCCTCAGGCAATGCACAAATTATAAGCGCAAGCTTGGCCTTCGACGTCCACGAACGTTCACGCCTCATTGCCAACATCACCCCTAAAAACTTGAAAAAGTTACGCCGCATATGAATAAGTATTGCATGAGCACATATGGATGATCATGGTAAAGGTCGTGACAAACGGAAGCGAGACAGAAACACAGTGATGTACCAGGCGCCGACAACCTAACACTTACTCAAAACATTGCCTTCAGCACAGCTAGAGACCAGCCTGCCTGTTAAGCATGTAAAACTGCAGATCCTGCCAGCCTGCGACGACGCGTCAGCCACAACCGCTCATAGTTCTACCAAGATGCTAAAGCTCACCACCACCGACGCGAACCATGACCTTCTTCGTGGTCGTCGACGACTCACCCTTGGCCGAGTTGCGGGAGAGCGTTGTCAGGCGGCACGTCACGATCTTGCGCGCCAGCGTCGTCGAGAACGCATACTGCGCGCGGATCTCCTCGCCCTCCTTCGGTACGGCGCGCAGCGGCGGGTCGATGCGCTCGATCAGGAGCCCGTGCGCAATCGAGTTGACGATCGCTGCGACCTCCGCATCCAGCGGGTCGCGCGGGTTGCCCGGCGTGTAGAGGAACGTCGGGTTTGCCTCGAGGCCAGGCGTGTACACGCTTGCGCGCGACGACGGGCGCGAGGGCGTGCGCGGCGAGGACCCGTCGCGGAAGCTCGACGGCGGGAGCTTGTGCCCCGGGCGGACCGTCTTCTGCGCCTGCTGGCTGCCCTGGTAGAACGGCACCTGCTGCGCGCGCGAGCGGAGCATCGCTTCAGGTGTTTGCGCGCGCATCGCGGAGGAGCGGAACGACGATACCGTCGACATCGGCGGGCTGTCGTCGCGGTACTCGGACATGACGGAGGCCGAGCGCGACGGTGACGAGAACTGGAACACGGGTGCGGGGATCATGGAGCGGCTGGGCGGGCGTGCGGTGGGGAGGCGCGTGCCACCAGGCGTCTCGCAGCGAGGGCCCACGCTGGAGCGGCCCGAGGTCGAGACTGCCGAGGATGAGAATGAGGGCGAAAGCGCGCGCTGCATGAGCGACGTGGACTGCTCGTCGTCGTCGTCCCAGCCTGCTTCGGAACCTGAGCGCCAATGACCCGAAGGGCCAGGAATCTTTGTCGGTGTCTGCGGCCGGGGGCGGGGCGTGCCATTAGTACGAGAGGGTGGCCGGTGGAAAGTCTGGCTTGGTGACTGATAATGCTGAGGGCGGCTCGCCCCGGAGGACGGAGCAGTGGAAACAGAGGATGTTACAGGCGACCAAGGCCGCGAAGACGCCATAGAGCTCCTGGATAAACTACGCTTGTAGGGCGAACTATTAATGGGTACAGGTGGTATATCAGTCCTTTGATACGTCGAGCCCCCGAATGAGGGCCGTCTGGGCTTGGTTGTGCGTTCCTCTGGCTCAACCTTGGTGGAACTATTCCAAGGCTGTCTATTAAGTGGAGACCTTCCTTTGACGGTGACATCTTTACTGGTATCCATGGCTCTTCTCGAAGTGGACGGAGACGACTCGGGCGTCAGTGAATGACTGTACTTGTGACCGGGCGTGGCAGGGGTCGAAGGCTGGCTAGCCCCAATATTGAAGACAGATCCGCGGTGTCGCAACGTCGGCACAGGCTCAGTGGAGGGGGCAATCGGCGGTGACTTCTTCAACTTCGCAGCGGGAGTTACATTTGCAGAGCTATTCTTGCCCCCGCCCGTAAGCTTGCGCGCGAACTTGCGCAGTGGTGACATCGAGCGAGACAGAGTACCACTTCCTTTGCTCTTCTTGCTGGACCCTGAAGCAGAGCCATTCTGTGGAGTAAGGAATCCACTGCGGCTCTTTGACTTAGAGGTCGGACCAGACGTCGTCGATCCACTCTCACTCGGTGCGATGTCGCCAGAAATCAGTATCCTGCGGACATTTTCCATCTCTGCGTCTGTCCGGGATATTCGTTCTCGGAGATTCTTCCATCGCTGCGTCGATTCCGCGTGACGCCGAAGGCATTCACCGTTCTTCGTAACGCGGTCTTGCACGCCCTTGTCAATAATGGAAAGGACTTTGGTCGTGGCAGGCATGTAATGCCTAGAAATCGAATCAGCAAAGATGTCACCATGGGCTCAGGGCATCTTACTTCTTCTTTGCTTCGAACGAATCCAGCAGCGATTGGAAGACATCCAAGCTCAGCGGCGACTTTTCCGACCGCACAGAAGTCATCGACGACGACTGCGACAACGAATCATCATGTCCATGCCGATGGACCTGCCAGATAAACTCCTACACACAGATCAGCCCGTGCATACACCCCATCCCTCGAGCCGCACACGCACCTGACACCGATTGACCGCCTTCTCAAGGCTCGTCATCATGCCGTCCGCCTGGTCGGTCACCGTGCGGAACACAGTCAGCCACTTGTCCTCCTTGAGCTCTTCGCGCAGCACGTCACTCTCCTCCTGCACGGCCGCCCACTCGGCGGCGAACGCGGTGTGCTTCCGGAGGAGCAGCGCGCGCTCGCTCGTGTCCTCCGCGCCGCCCGCAGAGAGCGGCGCGAGCGACTCGCTGACCGCCTTGACGCCCTGCGCGACCGCGTCGAGCCGCTCGTCGAGCGCCATAAGCGACTGGTCGATCACGCTCGTCGCGCTCGAGAGGTCGCCGGAGGACTGCGATTTGTGCCGCAGCTCTTGGATCTCTGTGGGGGAGTGAGACACGGCGCGTGATGGGGATGATGGGCGTACACACCGAAGATGCGCGTCTGGATGTCTGAGATGCTGTAGGAGAGTTCGGTGATGCGTGTGGAGACGGCGAGGAGCTGCAGGTCACTGCGGGAGTGTGGGCATGAGAAGGGCCGGCGCGGAGACAAGAGGAACATACGCACTCGTAGCTCTTCTCCTTGCCTTTGGAGAAAGCGGGCTTGAAAGTAATCGTAGCATTTTCTAGCCGAGAGTTCGGACGCGCCCCACGACAGAAAACAGCACGCTCACCTTCATCGGCACGTTCTAAAGAAACCCTGGAGGAAGACGAGGAAGAAGAAGAGCCACCCGAGGCGAACGGGCCCGGCGATGGCGAGAGTACATTGTTGCTGATCAAACTATGTTGCGAGACGGAATGTATACTAGAAGCATGAGAAGACAAGACGCTGAGCGCGGACATATTAACGAGGGGAAACGGAAGTGAAGGGCGGGGCGTGCGGCGGGGCGAGGGCTATGTTGAGGATCCGTCGGGTGTTCGTGCCGTGAGCAGTCGCAAAGAGGTCAGGGTATAAAGGACGGAACTCAGACAGAACACGACGGATCCTCTGGGTGTCGGCGGCAGGTAGAACGGGGCCAGTCGACGCGTCGAGCGACGGGGAGGGAGGGCGGGATGGTGGTGGTGGACGTCGACGCCGATGTCCAACGCCACGGAGGCCTATGATGCTGATGAAGCCCACGCGAACCGGTGGCGGATCGTGATTTCGTTCAGACGCGCCCGCGCCGCGCCGCAATTCTAGATAATTAGTGCAGAAATTCACGCACAGCATACTGAGCGAAGCTGAAATTTGTGTTTCACGCAGAAGGTAGAGAGAGGTACAGGACGAGTAACAATTGACCGTTGAGACTACATAAGTGAACATTCCACGCGCATATATGCATGCGATATGTCAAGTATACAAGGTGAATAAATCGTCGAAACGACATGAATTGCAGGCTAGCTGGCAGCTTTCTTCGCTTCATATGACTTCAATCTGCAGCGGCATCAGCTACACATCGTGCAAAGACGTCAGGACACTGACCTCTGATAATCCCTGTCCAGTTTCTCTTTATCGCCCCCTCCCTTGCTCTTCTTTTTCTCCTTCCTCTCTTTGCGCTTGTGATCTTTCTCCGCTGCCTGGTCCATTGCAAGGAGATCGCGGATTGATGGAAGCGCAGAAGAAGCGAGCGGCTGAAGGCGCGTCACCTCGCCCTCTTCTTCAGCTTCCTCTTCCGCATTCGGGGCAGCGTCAGCCTTGGACAAAGAGCGCGACGGCGACTTGCTCTTCGACTTTGATGGACCAGAAGCATCGACTGGGGGTTGGGGGGACGGCTCTGATTCGTCCCCAAACCAATTGCGGCGAGGTGCACTTGGGACTGGCGAAGGTTCCCGAGCAGGCTTTGCTGTTGGAGGCTGGTCCTTGACCAATCCTTCTTCCTCGTCGTCGTCATCGTCTCCGAGATCGAAGCCTGCATAGTCTCCAGCGCCGGCGAAGATGTCAACATCTTCGTCTTCTTCCATGGGCTCGGCTTCCAGTAGGCGCGCGGAAGTCAATGCCACTTCCGACGGAAGGGTGCCCTCTTTCGCAGGAGGGGCTTCAACCCTGACAGAATCCTTCGAGCCTGCTGCACCTTTGTCGCCCTCCTTTACCACCTTCCGTTTCTTCTTCCTTCGCTCCCCACCTTCGCCGGCGTCTGCAATGGCCTTTTTCTTCTTCTTGCCCTTGTCATCCGCACCGATAGGCTTCAACCCAATAGGTCTGAATTTATCGTTGATTTTCTTGTCCTCTGGCGGCGTTGGCGTTTCAGCGGTCTCTGAATTAGACACAGAACGTTTCTCCTTGAGCTCCCGAATGAGTTCTGCTCGTGTGCGCTTCTTCCCTGGTGCAGCCGAGGATTCTACGGAAATGGAGGTACTCTGCAGACTGAGAAACGTCTGCTCAAGCGACTCATCAACTTCCTTCGAGGTTGCGGAGGCCAAGCGAGCCTTGTTCTGCTCCAGCAAAGCAAAGTCGAGGCCCTTGACCAGGATCGAATGGTCCGAGTCACCACCAAGATACTGGCGCTGCTGTTCTACCTGTGCAATTTTTATGTCAAGCAATATTGCAAGACATGAGATGTACGCACCTTGGCCCTATCTTCCTCTGCATTTCGTCGCTCAAAGTCCTCGAGAACAGCTTCGATCTGAGCATAGTCATGCTCCTTCCCTGTCCTCCGCTCAGTCGCACGATCCCGATACTTCTCATTGCCAGACTTCTTCACTTTGCGCGGTTTGAATGCAGGCTCAGAGGCCGCGACAATCTTCCTGAGTAGCGCATGAGTTAGCCTACAACAGGGTAAGCACATTCAGCAGACGTACGCCTTGGACGCCTTGGACGCTCCGGCCAACAGCGATCCGCGAGGAGTGGGCGTGCCGTTACCAGCACCAGGCCTCGGCGTCTGCAGCAACTTCCTGAACGAATCCTATGCAGCAGACGGTCAACATCGCCCACGACGACGAGAACGGCGTACACACCTGGTCCATGATGATGCCGACGGTTTCCGCCCGTCGGGAATTTGGCCACACGTGATGGATTAGACAGAGGCTGGGCGCAGCTGAGTCAGAAATGCTTTGAGATGCCGCTGTGCCGCTGCGCCGCGGCTCGGGTCGGAGCCGGAGTACGGGTCTGGTTCACGTCGCCGACGTGCACACGGAGGTGATCTGCGTCATGCTTAGGAGCACCGTCTTATAGAGCTCGGTCCCCGAGCGTACTTACTCTCTTTTTCGTGTCATTCCTTTCAACTCACGCTTATTAGTACGCGGTCGCGCGCGCGGTGGCGCTCAGCCCCCTTTGTTTTGAACCACAACCAGCAGATATCGCGCTGCAATCATGTCTAGGTGCGTGCATGCTTTGCGTCGTGAGTTCTCGGAATTGAATAGTATGCAGCTTGGAATCCCTGAAAGCAAACGGGCCTGTCGAGGTCGTACACGCTGACAATGAGAAAGCGAACGGAAGTGGCGGAGCAATCCCAACGAATGGTGGGACGCTCTACGTGTCGAAGCCATACAGGTCAAGACGCTCGAAGAAGCTACGGTCTGTAGTGACATTCGTGCCGCGGACGACCCTCATCGAAGCATCGAACGTGAACGAGTTCTGGGTACGTGCCCTATCTTCCGGACCGGTCTCTGTACTGACTCTCAGCAGGGTTTCTACTCGCTCTTCTGGATATCTCTCTTCATCTTCACCGTCCGCACGTATATCGCAAGTATAGAGAGCATCGGCCGGCCGCTCAGCTTCCAGTTCGCGTCCTTGATGTCGCAGGAAGCCCTCACTCTCGCAATCAGCGATGCCGTCCTGGTGGGGAGCACCGCCTTCTGCGTCCCGTTCGCAAAGGTCATCACCAAGGGCTGGATCAAATATTACTGGACGGGCGTGTTTGTACAGCACGCGTTCCAGACACTGGTGGTCTACATTGCCGTGAAATGGACTTTCAGCAGGTATGCTCTCTGTCACGACCTCGGCCTGCAGTGATTGATCGTATGGTCTGCAGGCACTGGCCCTGGGTCCAGTCCGGATTCCTCACACTGCACAGCCTGACGATGCTCATGAAAATGCATTCCTACATGGCCACGAACGGCTACCTCTCCTACGTCTCCGTCCAATCGAAAGCCCTCCTTGCGGAGCTGCGCAGCGAAACCGCGCGCGTCGGCGGCTGGCAGAAAGCGCTCGACACCGCCAAGGCGCGGCGCGCGGAGCTCGATGCCTTGGCCCCGACGGACAGCGGGGACGACGGAGGCACGCCCCCGGTCGGCACGCCGCCGACCCCCGAAGGCACCGCGCACAAGTCGTACATCGACGCGCCCATCGCGATCGCGCTGCGCAACCGCCTCAAGGCGCACCACCAGCCGTCTGATGGCGAGACACAGCTCGCGGCGTCGCCCCCGTCCGATGCAGGCGCGCCGGAGCCGGAGCCGGACCGCCCGCAGCCCCCCGCGCCGCATCCGCTCGTGGACCACCCCGACGAGGTCATTGCGGCGATGGCGGCGGAGTATTCGGATTTGGACGGGGAGCTCGTGAGCTCTGGGCCTGAGTATGTACGCTGGCCGGAGAACATCACGCTCAAGAATTTCGTGATGTATCAGCTCATTCCTACTCTTGTTTACGAGCTTGAATATCCACGAACCAACCGGTCTGTCTGTTTTGACTTTTCCTCTTCCTACGACGGCTGAATGGGGGAGATGCAGCATCCGGCCGTTCTATATCTTCGAAAAAACTGTCGCGACGTTCGGCACATTCGCGTTGCTCTACACTGTCACGGAGGCCTTTATCATCCCGCTCACACCTACACCAGATCAATCGTTTGCCAAAAGCCTGCTGAATCTATCTCTCCCATTCATGGTCGCATACCTACTGCTGTTCTACATTATCTTTGGTGCGTCCGATGCCAGCGCTCTCTCCCAACAATTTTTAACGAAGCTTCGCAGAGTGTATCTGTAATGGATTTGCCGAGCTCTCATAGTACGTCTTGACACGACCTTCTAATTATCCCGCACGTCTGACATCCTGCAGTTTCGCAGACCGGCGCTTCTACGAAGACTGGGTAAGTTTCTCTCCTCTCCCGCCGTGGCCCACCCCGCTCACCGGCTTTTCAGTGGAATTCAACTTCCTGGGACGAGTTCTCGCGCAAGTGGAACCGGCCCGTGCACATGTTCCTCCTGCGGCACGTGTACGCCTCGACAATCGCGTCGCTGCAGCTCTCGCGCTCCGCGGCGATGTTCGTGACGTTCGTCATCAGCGCGGCCGCGCACGAGCTCGTCATGATCGTCGTCACGCACAAGATCCGCATGTACCTCTTCGTGTTGCAGCTCGTGCAGATTCCGCTCATTGCCATCGGGCGCACGCCCGCGATCAAGCGCAATAAGAAGCTTGGGAATGTCGTGTTTTGGATGGGGCTGTATGCAGGGTTCCCGTTGCTGTGTGTGGCGTACGTGGCGTATTAGGTTGAGGTCAGGGTTTGGATATAGAGAGGGAGAGGAGAGCGCCAGGGGCACTTACGATATAACGCGTTAATCTTGGGTTGGCTATTTATGGGTTTCGCTTTTGTGGAATACAAATTTTGGAGCAATCCAGAGTACATGTCTACACGAACACTGTCTGTTTTGCCGTGTCTGACGATTGTTCTGGAGCCAAGGGCATAACCTTCTGACACTGAGTGCTTCTACTTAACTTGGACCACAGTAACACTGCGATTTCAGGATGTACCAAGAATATTGTATATTGACTGACATCTTTCACCGACTACCACGCTGCGGTTGACTGAGCATTTTAGAGTGACATGCCGAAGCTGTCCAATTCCTTCTTGACGTTCTGCAGGGTCTTCTTCCGCGCTACGACCTCTTCGCGCTGGGCGACGACTTCTGGATCCTCGGCGAGGTATCGTGCGCAGCGCTCCGTCGCACCTCGGCCGACAAGGCCCAGCTTATCCACGAGGAAAGGCTGCAGATCCTGTAGTATCCTGGGAGGTTGTGCGAGGTGACGATAAGAGTGCTAGGACGAAAATGGGCACAATGAGTGCTTACCCTTTGACGAATTTAAGATCAATGAACATTGGCACGTAGTCAATGACACGCTACAGGACCACGGTCAGCACATACTAGACTGCAGGGATTGGGCGCAGTGAACTACCTTGTAGGAGACTTGGAAGAATGCCCGCACTTCCGCCATGACCTGCAGCTCCGTCTCGTACTCATCAGGCTTCCTCAGCCTGCCCAAATCCTCCGCAACCAAGCCTCGATACCCGGCCTTAGCCAGAATGGCCAACGCCTCACCCAGGTAATCCGGCGGGGGTGGAGCATGGGAAGATGGCGACGGCGCGGCAAGGCTGCTGAGCGATGGCATCAGTGCTGGTGCTCTTGGAGTATTTGAAGATGGGAATGGGAGCGCTTCGCCCACAACGCGCGGTGGACCTTCGGCACGGCGTTCCTTGTATCGGGCGAGCCACTTATCGTTGCAGGACTGTAGGTAGTGAGTGTTTTGCGTGTAGGGATCGCGCTCGGCCTGCAATGCAGCATCAATGAAAAGCTGGCAGTTCTGCTGGTGCCGGTCCACCAAAGCGTCAATCCACGCCCTTGAAATAACAAAGAATCAGACTTTGCCAAGATAAGGAAGGAACGTACGACCAACCGGACTTGGGCGTGAAGCTGGTCCCACCGACCGAATATGGCTGTGACGCAGCCGAGCAGGATTTTGACCATTTCCTGGCGGACCTTGTTGAAGCAGACAGTGGCTGCAGTGGCCCACGTCTCTTGAAAGCGGTCGATGAGCACCACTTTTGTCATGAAGGGGACGTTGTTGGGCAGTTCTCGCGTGATTGATCTAGAAAGCAATTAGATATTGCCCAGCACAAATCAAGGCACTGCAGCACTTCTCGATATGTTTCTTCATGTCGTCAAGATACATGGGCTCGCTGGCCAACTCTGTGATCTCCTCGCCATCACTCTCGTCGTCGTTGTTGTCGTTGTCGTCGCTCTGGCCACCTTGGTGGCAGACTTCATCCTTGGGATATGGCCGAAAGTTGGGGGCCGTAGAGCGGATGGCGGCCTTGAAATTCGTGTACTCTTTACGATTCGCCTGGATAAGCGTCTCGTGTCCGCGATTGCCTCCAACGTATTGCGCAATATCATCACAAAACCCAGTCAGAAGACTATAAGGTCCATTGAAGATGATGAAGATAGAGCTGAGAAGGATACTGACCCCAATGTGTATGCCGCGGGTTCCACGCTGATCTCCTCCGGCAAGTTCGACAGACCGATATCGCACTCCTTCAAGTGCTTGGCTGTTTGATCTCGGAGGATAGGTAAACTACAGAAATGTTTCCAATTGGAAATGAATATGACGAATCTCGATGTGGAAGGCAGACGACCCACCGATCCCTGATCACCTTTTCCAGCAGAGGGCTCAAAGTGGCCAGCAAATTCTTGATACCGAAACGATGCTTGTGCGGGGACGTCGACCAAGGCTCATTACTCTCAAAGTAACTGGCCTCAGCCTGGCGCGCTTGTGCATGGGAGACACCCTTCTCCCTGTCCTTGTCATCCGGAGAGATGGTGCAATAGTACCCGTGGAGCAAGGTCTTGGTGCGTCCTTCAACGACGTCGAGATAAAGGTTGCGAGATTTCGAGCCTGAGCCAACGACGTCCGCCTTCGTGATCACACCTTTCCGCCTGATCAATGGCCAGGATGACGTGTAGTAAGGAGGGAAGTACCTATCGTGCGCTTGCCCTCTGGATCTGCTTCTCTTGCGAGTGTCAAAGCCCGCTGATTGTCCAGGTCATCTAAGAAACGGATTGTGAAGAAGTGTACTGATAATCTCCGACGCGGGCAATAGTGTACCTGTCATTGGCACTGTGACCAAAATGAGTGAGTTTCCTTTGATGTGATCCACAACAAGCTGCTCGACTAGTTGTGGCAGGGTAGGATCATCCGCCACTTGGATGAGACCTGTGAACGCAGACATGAGTGGTAAGGATCAAAGGTTCGAGGCGAGCCACACACCGGGAAGGTCAATAAACGAAAGGTCCACCAAATTCGGCCCTTGAAGATCGATGCATACTACGTTCTTCGAGAATGACAAAGGTTTCACGTTCGAGGCGATCCCCTTCTTGAGCTGCCTGGCAGACATGTTCAAAAACTGATGTGCGTCAATGTGAGGATTCAAGACCGCGGCTTGAGCACGTCGCAGCATGAGCTCGACTTGCTTGGGATCTGTCGTAAGTTCCCCGAAAGGTACTTCCGTGACATCCCTCTGAGCCGAAACATGAGTGGATCGAATAAAGGAATAGGTGGAAGATACCTTCTTCTTGTGGTCCGCTTCGTACTCCCAGCGAATGGAGATTTGGCAGGACCAAGGTTTGTCTGAGGATGCCATGCGACATTCCATGGGGCATCTCGTACAGGTCCCGGCATCGCGAGGCACATTAAGCTGTCCAATGAGAATGAGGATCTCAGCTTCTACTAGTCACCTAACAGCTGTGCCACGTACACCACCAGACACTGCCTCAACTACACTACTTTTCCCTGTAAAGAAGCGTGAGATCATAATGAAGAGATATAAGATGCGTTTCCCGTACCAGCAGATTGACCGCCAATGACAACGACACGAGGCACATCAACTACGGCCTGCGCACTGTTTGGTTAGATCCCATAAAATAGAGTCGAAAGGTCGGCGTGATAAGTATGCATGAAATCGAGATGCGCGCAAAGACGAACCCAATGGCTCGAAGCTTCTGCACGAGCTGAAGAAGCGCCTTACGACTCTCTGCGTACTTGCTGGCAGAGAGATCCGTCGGGTGCTCGGATGCGGGGACAGTCTTCGACGACGTGGGCTTCATTGTAAAAGTTGGAACTTGGACAATCGAGGGGAAAGAGGACTTAGAAAGACAGGTTCACGTCCCGCGGGCAAGATTATATCTCCGAAGAAACGAGGTGATCTGCACCGTGAGCTGCGGACGGCGTCTTCGTGATTCTCCTTTATCTATTGAAGTTGACGGAGATTAAGGCATAGTCGCGCTGATTTTGACAGATCCACATTTAACGCAGGTCGTGTCCTTGTGCAACGTAACACCCTCATATGCGAGAAGAACACCATAGAGGAGACAGGGAAAGTTGCATCCTACGAGAGTCCTAAAAACGAAGGATCTGATTCAATCATATACGTTTCGAGTCCTGGTGGAGAGCGAAATAAAATGATACCATCGTGCAGAAGTCGAAGTCAGAACAATTATGTCGACTTTCGTAGAGCAAACGCGGTGTCTAGTCGAGCGCTGCTACTAACAGTGGCGTAACGTAGGCCAGCGCGTCTACATTTCCTTTGGATCGGGTTATACCTTACGTACCGGATATATCGACGAAGGTGCAACCACCCCAGAAAATCAATGATCGTCTCCCACCGACGCTCAAGCCACAAGTCCGGTACGCGCGATAGTAGCCCTCTTGGAGAGACGGCGTGTGGCCGCAGTCCGAAAAGGCAAGGTATGTAGTGATCGTGTTGATGAAACCCAGAAACATGAGACTCGAGAGCTCCATTGACGGGACAAACTCTAAGTTAGTGCGATGCTCTGCAGGCGTATCTAGCCTCCCGAATAAGCACTCGAATAAAGCTTCGGTCAAAATTTCGTGCCAGAAAATGGTCGTGTCCGACGATGCACTGGCAGGCTTCACCACAACACTAACGGGTCACATACGGAAAGGAGAGGCATCAAAAGCACGCGCCTGGATGGTTATTTAATCCCGATGACCTTGCCAGCTTGATGATTGAATCAGACGGATTACTGGAGACGTTTCACGATAGAGTCGCAGGGCATGCGACTGAAGATGATGGCCATGTGCAAGCTTGGTTTGGGCGAGGAACTTGTAATTGTAAGGAACTGTACATAGCAGGCATGTCGTTCCCACGGCTTCATAAAGTCCGCGGCAAGCTTGCTGTAGACATTGCACTTTGACTTGTCAATATTCCCTTGCACCTTCTGCTCACTGTCATGGATGGCTTTGACGACCTTTTGAGACAGTCCACCCGATCGCTGGAAGAGAACCCTTTTGATAATCCATTCGCGACCCATCGACCAAGCTCACCGGATCCATGGTCTAGTTATGGTCAACAGTCTACTCTACCCTCTCATGATTACGGCGCCTCTGGATTTCAAGACGACGAACTTGAAACGCCAACCACAGAGTCTCAGTTGCATGACTTCGAGGAAACACCCACGGAAACGGAGACATTGACCACAACCGAGAGTGACCCGCTAGACTCGGCGAACGTGAATCTGTCGGACGAGGAGGATGCGCAGAACAAGCCGGGTATTTCCACAAAGCCATCTGGGTTCAGAGAGAGCATCGAAAAGAGCGAACCCACATCACCTGTGTCTTCAGGCCCCAAAGTCAGCGACGAGCACGAGCCGCCGACCGAGACTACACCCCCGCACTCCGAGCCTCCTCCCGCCGCGCGTGCACCATCACCTCCACCGTCGCCTCCAGCGACCGCTACACTCCCTATATCAGCAGCAGAAACGCTTTCGGAGTCAGCTGTATCCTCACCACCCGCCTCCACCTCTCGTTTACCCCAAACCCATGCCTCTCGCGCGTCCAGCAGCTCATTCGCTTCCCCACGTCCTTCCATTCCAGCAACCGACTCGCAGCGCAGCGTCATTTCACCGCTCGAGCAGCGGAATGCTCCAGCTTCGCCTTTCGCTAGCCTAGCACTTGGAGGAGAGAGCTTTGGCGGGTGGGATGGTGCGCAGAGCACGTTCGTAAACGATCGCTCACCGCCCAACTTCGCCCCTTCCAAGCCGTCACAGGAGGATGATGAAGATGATGACGACAAGCCGTTGCGACCGAGGCCTGTCGACTCGGTGAGTGTCTCGTTAATCAATTCACTACCCATCCCAGGACACAGCCGGCCACGACGCGCTATTGAATCGCATCCGCGAATCGTGGTCCCTGGTCCAATTTATACCGATATCCGAGTTCATGTTACATGGCCGAACTAGTCGCTGACATTCCCGCAGACGCCTTCGAAAGATACAACTCCGTCAAAGAAAGATGCAGCTCCCACCTTCTCCATCACCGTCGACGACCCGCAGAAAGTCGGAGATCCCATTCGTGGCTACACGATGTACACCGTCCACACACGCGTTCGCCCCATTCCTTTTCCTTCTCCCTTCTAGTGACTTACCCGATGATACCCAGACCACCTCCACTCTCTACGCCAAACCCATCTTCTCCGTCCTAAGGCGTTATTCTGATTTCCTGTGGCTTTACGAGACGCTCTCCGCCAACAACCCGGGTGTCGTTGTGCCTCCCGTTCCGGAGAAGAACCCATTCGGGCGATTCGACGAGCAGTTCGTATCGCAGCGCCGGCTCGCGCTCCAGAATTGTATCACCAAGATTGCGAACCACCCTGTGCTTATGAAGGACCAGGACTTGAAGCTCTTTCTGGAGAGCGATTCGTTCGCGCTGGATGTGAGTAGCGCACACTGAGTGGTGCAGAGGGGGTAGAGCTGACGTTGGTCTGGGACTAGATTAAGCATCGCAAGGCCGAAATTGTGCAGGAGCGAGGGGGTTTGATAGCATCCATCGGCCAGACGATCGCGGGTCCCAGATATATCGAAAACGACGAGGTGGGTTTCTCCTTTCCGTGCATTTTGACGCAAATGCTCATTGGCGTTCTTTCAATAGTGGTTTGACCGGCAAAAGTCGTACCTCGACATCATGGAGTCGCAGCTCCGGGGGCTTGTCAAAGCTATCGAGATCGTCTCGAAGCACCGCACAGGTATGCTCTTCCCCCTCCCCGTCCTTATAGCAGGCGTGCTCACCCGGACGTGTTCACAGAGCTCGCAGCATCGGTCGGCGAGTTCGCACAGATGGTCGCGGACCTCGCGTCGTCCGAAATCGGCGCGCCGCTACAGCGCTCACTGAGCGGCCTCGCAGACGTCGAGCGCAAGGCGCAGGAGCTCGAGTCCGAGCAGGCGCAGCAGGACCTCATCACGCTCATGAGCACGGCCGACGAGTACGCGCGCCTCATCAACTCTGTGCGGGTGCGTCCCCATTTTCCGTTTTGAAGGCCGATGAGCGTATGCTGACGGGGTGGGCGTTGCAGCTGGCGTTCCGCTCGCGCATACGGATGTACCATCTGTGGCAACAGGCGGACACCGACGTCCAGGCTGTACGCGCGAACCACGAGAAGGCGCGGTACCAGGGCCGGATCCAGGCGGACCGGCTCCCGCACGCGCTGCACCAGGTTGCTGACGTGAGTGCATGGCTCTAGGTATCTGCTTCGTAGGATGGTGTCTGACGTGCATGTAGGCGGAGCGACGCGCGCTGGATGCGAAGCAGGCGTTCGACCAGACGTCGCGGCTGGTCAAGTCTGAGGTTGCGCGGTTCGAGCAGGAGCGGGTCGAGGACTTCAAGCAGTCGCTCGAGCGGTTCTTGGATGGCATGATCTCGCGGCAGAAAGCGGTGCGTGTTTGGCTTGCATGTTCACATCGGACAACGTGTTCATTTGTGCCTTTCAGTTAATTGCGGCGCGGGAGCAGTTCCAGCAGGATCTATTGAAGAGGGTGCCGGGCGTGGGACAGCAGTCTTCGAATGAGACTACGAGTTTGACTTCCGTGGCGTAGCTATGTAGCACTTGACATCATCCTTTGGTCTATGGTCACGGAAGCTTATACCATCACACGGGGCTTTCAGCGGAAAACATAGTATATTTGAGTCGTGCTTATGAAATATACATGTGCTGCATTATCATGATAAAAAGATGAGTTTCGGACGCAGAAAAGTGCATAGACAATGAGTATCGAATCGCGAGCCATCCTTCCTAGTCCATCCATCCGCTGCCTTACTCCCAATATCGCGCGCCCTTCGCCTCCCGCTCCGCATTGATCTCCAAAAAGTCCGACGGCCGGTCGCGCTTCAGGTTGCGCCGGCGGTTGTTGAGCGGCAGGCGCTGGTACGCGGACTCCTGGCCCGCGGGCTGCTGGTTCGCGAACTGGCCCCAGCCGACCTGCGCGAACTGCTGCTGCTGTACAAAGCCCGCGCTGGGCCCGGGCATGCCCATGCTCTGCACAGCCTGCGCGGCCATCGCCTGCGCGGCGGCGAGCGACGCGGCGATGTTTTGCGCGTTCGTGAGCTGCATCTGCAGCTGGTGGTGCTGCGCCTCGGTCTGGTGCCGCACCGCGCGCGGCAGGTTCGGGTTCTGCAGCATCGTGACGAGCTGCTGGACGGAGGCCTGTAGTTGCGGGATGCTATCGGCGATCATCTGCGACATGGCGATGTCGTCGGGGATCTGAGAGCCCTGTTCGGGGAAGAACTCGCTCGGCTGCTGCAGCGTTTGCTGGTCAGATATTGATTCGGGCTGGGGGGTCTGGAGGAAAATCAGCAGTGTGCAGGGGTAGCGTTTGCGCCCACTTACATGATTCGTGCTTTGCACTGGTGTTCCTCCGTTGATCGCGCTTTCCTCCTCCTTCCGGCTCGCCTCCATCTCGTTCTCGATGTAATCCATCACCTTCGCCCGCGTCGGCTTGTCGACGACGAGCTTGTCGAGGGAAGCGATCTTCGTACCGCAATTAGGACAGATGAAGTCCTTCTCCAGCAGATAGGTCTGAATACACTCCTCGCAGAATGCCTTCTCACAACACGGTGTCTTGACGGCATCACGAAATATTTTATTATCTATCGAGCACACGATCGAAGGATCTTTCGACGGTCTGTCACGAATGTCGGCCTCTGTGAGGCCTTTGGGCCGCATGACTTGTCTTTGCCATGACGCACTACGGAAGAACATCAGCATGGAGAGCCAGAACCGAGAGAGAACTCCATACGAATCAGGTTGTGCGACAACGTATCCTCCCTCAGGAGTGACCATGACTCCGGCCCCAGGTTGATTACCGCTTGGGCTTTCGACTGCTTTCAAAAAGCTCCGCGGAATACCTGTAGTCCGCTTGATACGTGGCTTGTGGTCGAAATCTCTGTCACTATTGGTTGGACAATCCTGTATCCAGTGACCTTACAAGGAGTCAACTAGTGCTCATGTGAAAGCCTACAAAGACCAACCTTTCTGACCACATCTGTAGCAAACATAACTAGGCGGCAGGGGACGCTCCGGTTGATGTTGCTGGTGATGCGGAGTGAATGGTTTCGCTCCCCGGCCAGTGAAGCCAGTACCTCGTTGATTTGTGTAGATACGCTGAGCGCTATTCACAATAACAAGGGAGGAAACGGGCGCGACAAAGACGGGACAGAATGCATTAGAAATGACTACTACTGAACACAGAAAAAGCGCAGAGCGCGACACCAACTGTGACATTTTCTCTTGGGTCTCCTCCCAATTTGCAGACTGAGCTTGGAACATGGCAGCCATGGCAGCTGCCTCGTCGTCCTTGGCTATTGCAGGTTTGAGGGGCGCCTGATGAATCATTGTAATGAGTGGGCCAATTTGTAGGCGAGCCGCAAAGTCTCCTACCACCGGTGGTTTCGATGGAACCTGTGCAGGCTCAGTCCCGCCATCGAATCGCCGGGACATCCCGCCCCTATGCCAGGAACTGCTGCCGCCTGGAGCTCCAGCCTTTCCGTGTGTATCTGTTGCCGGGGCACCACCACCGCTGACACTGCCGATGTACATAGCAGCCTTGCCCTTGCCTGGACGAGCTGCAGGTACTCGCTTCACAATCACAGACGACGATCTAGGGATGATATGCGAGTCGTCCTTGAACTCTGGAAGACAGCAAAGAACATATGAACAGGGACAGGGATGCTGAATCATAGGTCACACGCACCTTCGCCTGACGACTTGTCGAGGATGGCGAGGTCAAAATCGTTAGCCTTACCCAGGTTGTTCGCCAGAATGACCTCCTTTTTCAAGTCAAACACAGAGATGCCTGTTCCATCGAACGTCACCCGAGACTCGTCTCTCTGAGACCTGAACTTGTAGAAGACCGAAGATGCCATTGGAACAAATCAATTAGAAATCTTTCAAGTCTAGAAGTACAGAATATCGCGAAGGAAACTCCTTGCAGAACAAGATGTCAGCTTGCGCGGGCGGGGGGGAGAGGGGGGGAATGGGAGCGGCGGTCGTGGTGGTGGTCAGAAGGCAACGCAGCGACTCTGTGTCATTGTCATTTTTGTCCTCAGCCACAGCGCACGGGATAATCACGTGATAGTTGTGTGTGCGTGATCACCGCGTCGCGACGTCGCGTCGGAGGAGTCGGAGGCTGACCGAATCTTGGTCTGCACCATCACCCTCACTTTCCCTACCCTACTTCCCATTTACATTATCCTAATTCAACCATATAGCTTTTCTGTTAATAGCTCTTTCGGTTCTTGTGTCTCTCGCGTATATCGGGGTAAAAGGTTTAGTTTCGTTTTCTGTGCTGCCAGGAGACACTGGCGTTAAGCCAGCCCACAGTTGTGGTGAACCCAGTCTTCTATCGAGATGCACGCAATCGATGGCTAACATAAATTTTCGCTTCATGCTCTCGCAGACAGGGCTATATCTATACGATGCCGTTGGCACATCGAGGTTTTGCAGTACACATATCTTGTAATGGTCAGGAAATGCCGCAGTATGGGACGGAGGTTGTGAGCGAGACGCAGGTCAGTTGCTGGATCCCGAGTGAAGCTGGAAAGGTGAGTGCTCTCTTTTCCAGTTGCATTACATCCCAACATCACTGCTGAATTCCTTGACCTATCAGGAGTTTGCTGTCCATTACATTGACGTTCGCAAAAACATGGACAAGATTGTTCGCGTCTACTGCGATGGCAGGTACATGTACGGGTATGGACACCATGCCGGAGAGAACCATGTCATCGACGGTGTTCGAACTTCCGCAACTGAGATGAGACCATTCGTATTCTCCAATGTTCTCGTCGCCGGTAAGCTTTCTGTTGCCACGTGTCCGTAATAATAAAAAAAGTCCGACTATAGCCTTTGTTATTTACAGACAGCGATTCAGCTTTACAGAGCAACGTTGACTTTCCTCACATCGGTCTCATCGAAATCCGCATCTTCCCTGCCAAGATCAAAGACATGAACGCCGCACCGATCGTTAGCTCAGTGAATGAGATCGGTGCTATCTCTGAGCTCAGTAAGAAGGGAGGCCTGCACCAGGTGTCGTCAGTCAACTCGTTCTCGCCTTCCTGATCCGTGCCATGCTGATCGGATGGCTGTAGGCTCGGTGACTCGAAGGTCGTACCTGCACTGACAACTGTTACATGGACCATCGACGGGTCGAGGAAGAGGCCCTATGCTTCGTTTCTTTTTCGACATCGCTCCCCAGGTAAAGGCGACATTGCTCTGAAGTGGTTTCTGTCAACTGATGAAGTGTGAACAGATATCCTTCAAGCAATGGGAATCATGCCTCGTCCACTGCTATCTGGGCTAGCATGGCCATCGAGTACTTCGGGGACCAAGCGGATGAAGAGCCCTGACGACGCGGATAAAAGCCGCGGAGGTAAACGTTGCCGCACCGTGTCAGCCAGGAGAGTGGAGGATGAAGAAGATCTTAAACTGAGGGTCGAAGACGAGGAGGATGATCCGCGCGTCAAGCTCCTTCAGGTTTTTCCTTGCAACCCACGCTTCTCCATGCTGATACTCGGAATCTAATATAATGTTGTTACCAGGATAATCTCAGGAAGATTCAAGACGATCTCCATAGCCTTCTTGCTGCGAAATCCCGCTCAACTCGTGTCAAGCCTGAGCAAGCACCGTCTCCTATACGTGTGGGGGCTGCTGCTGGCACACTCATTGACTTGACAAACTAGCTTATGTCGCATTGCTCGGTCTCTCTTTGCTGTGTTGTCTTCCAGCTCTGCGCTCCCACGTCCACCGAACGACCATCCTTTTCTGTACTTGTCTTTCAATTTTGCCCCTCGTCTCGGAACATGAGGATTTTCAAGAAGACATTGAATGGTGGAGTTGTTGACGTTGCTGAGCTATTCAAATCGATCCTCCAGAAAGTGCTGTGTTTCTGGATCTACGTCGACTGCGAGTTCAGCTTTGCGCTCTTAGAGTTTACTGTCGGCAAGGGTCAGCCACAAATAAACCCATTCGTTGCTGTCGACATCTCGACTGCATGTTATGACCCCCTGGACGGCTTCATGTCGCCTGACAGCGATAAAGAACACTATCTCCAGAAGTAAGCTTTCGGACATGTTCAGCCCCCCTTATATCTAATGAAAGTGATACAGGCAAGATTTTTGTTATGTGACTGCTGTCGAAGTCAACCGCGATGTGGCTGCGGCGAAGATGGTACAGAGGCTTTTTATAATAAGGCCCACATACAGGGGCTTGACATTCTTGAGAGAGAGAAGCTACATCACTGTCTATGGAAGATGCGAGCATTGCAATACATTACAATTCGTCCCGTCGTAGGAGTCCGCGCTTATGCTATCCTTAGATCCCAACGGGACACGCTCGTTTGGGCGTCGGTGAGTGTGCACAGCAGTATGACCATCCTCAAGATCGCCCTACTCCTCGAGGAGCGCCGACAGTTATTTTTTTTATATCATTCTCTAGCAATCATGATCCATTGAGACGTACTGTAATACAGTCGGAATCCTCTGGTGCGAAATAAAGTATGATGGAGACCTGCCGCATTATTTACGAGCACGAAATGAAACCGCCGACGGGAACTTGTCGACTACGGAACCTTGATCCTCATATTAGTAGCCGATAGCCAGTCGCCGCAAAGTCGCCGTCTTCTCTTCTCGAACTCTCGACCACCACCGCCCAGTGCTGCATCTAGCCAACTCTCGTCTACCCGTCTACCTTGACCTTAGAACATGCATCAAAAAGTCTCTCAGCTGGATGCAGTGCAGCCCGCACCTACCGATGCCAGCATGGCAGACGTGGGCATCGCCAAGCGTAAGCGCGAAGTGTCTCAAGAACGGACTGCGAAACGGCAACTGCTGGCGGAGAAGTCCCCAGAAATCTCCCAAGCAGCCGCCGATGGTGACGAACCCGTTGGTACAACTATAGCGTGCGTCCACTCTTCAAGTTGTCGTCTCTTCAGCCTCTGATTCACGAAACACTAGGGCTCCCGAGACCATCAAGCTCTATGCCTGGGTCATCGACGATTGTACAACCTTCGAAGATGTGCAATCATTCATGGCTGCTTTACCCGAAGACTTGATGAAGCTTCGAACGTGGAAACCTATAGACGAAGACGACGAAGGGCTTCCAGGTGTGATTGGTCTCAACTTCCCTCACCACACTACTCTTGAAGAGGATGTCCAAGATAAGAGCTACGGCATAGCAAAGCTCTTTAAAGCGCAGATCGAAAACGAATTTGCATTTTGTCTATATTTCGACTGCGAACCCGATTTCGCGCTCATGGAGGTGACACTTGCGAGGACGAAGCCGACTGTAGGAGAGTTCGTCAACGTTCATGTAGGCACTGCGACCCACACAGAAATCGACGGCTTTCTGTCCGATTTTGACGAAGATCACGACTTGCAAAAGTAAGTCTTTGAAGACGGTGATCTGGGCCGTGATAAATAATTCGCTGCAGGCAAGGTTACTGTTGGGTCACTGCTGTGCGGGCTGAACATGATTACACCATGCTGAGGATGGCTCAAAAATTTGTCAAGGCCCACTTATGGGGAGTACGCACGCTTCTGGAGTCTGTGGAGGAAACAGGTTCCATGACGCATGAGGGTACTGATGCCATCCCTGTACTTGGAGAACCCGCTAACCCGCTCTGTCAGATGCTGCTAGCGAAGTCGGCCGCGGCCAAACGTGAGTATCTATGCGTTTCCTCTTTACATTAGTCTGACACTCACTGATGGGAATATAGAAAACCGGAGACAGCCAAACTCTACCTCTGGACATACGATGCGGACGAATTCGAAGACAATCGATACTTGCCGGCCGTCGACGCACATGAATTGAAAGCGTTTGGGAATTGGAAGCCAAAAAACGACAGCGATCGATCCGGTCTTCCTGGCCTCATCGCGACGGAGCTGCCCTATCATGAAAGTCTTCAACGCGATGTTGAAGGTAGAAGTCGAGACATGGGCAAATTGTTCGATGTCTTTGTGGACGGCAACATGAGCTTCTGCATGTTCTACGAAGGGGATCCTAAGCATGTTTTGCTCGAGGCCACTCTGTCCTCGACGAAGCCTGCCACCGGACCGTTCGTCGAGGTCAAGTTGATCACTGCAATGCATGACCAGGTGGATGACTTTTATCCGTGGCCAGGGAAGCCACACCCGCTTTATCAGTGAGCCCAGTCATCTGAGAATCGTGAGTCTCTGAAAGCAATTGGTTCTTGTAGGCAAGGTTACCGATACATTCTCAACACGCGCGTTGAAGACGATCCAAAGATACTGCGTCTGTCGCAAAGACTCGACAGAAATCATGCGCAGGGGTTGGAAGTCGATGGTGACGACCCTGATGAGGAACTTTGAGATGCACCATGACTGCGAGATGCCTGCGAGTTCCATTATCGCGACATTGTGATGATACCATTGCACCAAGTCCTAAACTTGCACTTGTCCATTTGCCTCCGCGATTATGTTCGATCTATCATTAGCTTAGAAACCATTGTTACCGATGAGCGAAGTAAGCAAGCAGGGAAGAATGTGGGGCACTTGATGATATACATACTGCCACTGCCATGATGTCGAGGAAACAGTGGAAGAAGATCTCAAAAGCAGCACGTCTTTGGGTGGACAAATGTTTTAAGCGCTCATGCTACCCGGACGCGCGTCGGCGAATGCAGGCGCTCCAAGGCGTGGCCCTGCCCTGGTGCTACGACCGGTTCGAGACGGAGCTGGCGGATGATTCCGAGGCGTACCCCTGGAAGGAGCAGAATGTGTCCTTCCTTACTCCGGTGCTTGACCGGGCCTACGTGAGCAGGGGAACATCCAATAGAGTGTGCCCTCACAAGTGGCTGCTACAATCCCGACATCTTCTCTCGTCTGCTGGTCGAGCGGCTTGGCGAAAGGCTACCGGGTGAACACAGATTGTCTGCCGAGGCCAAATGAGTCGATGTCTACGCTCGTTCCCTTAGTCTGGTGGACGATCTTGTCTTCTTCAAGGCAAGACATCGAGAGCAGGTATGAGGATATTTACATGGCCGGTGTATACCGTAGTCTCCGCTTCTGTAAACATCATGACAAATGCTAATTTCTCACAATTTGCGTGCTCACAGTCCGCGAAGATTTACGCTGGAAAGACATCCTGACGGCACACAAGTCTCCGCCGGGCCTGCCGTCTCTCCGTTCACATCATACCCAACAAACGCACAGATGGCGTCATGTCGATCTGGAGATGGCGGTCATTCCAGGGGTCCACGCGGGGAAAATGTTCAACGGAGCATTATACGCACTGCAAACTGACGTGTATCCTGACGTGAAGAGACCCATACTTACCGAGGAGCAGAAATACACACCTGAGGATCTCGAGGTGTTTCGACGTCAACGGGAACACCCTCCGATGCCTGAATTGCTGTAGATTGTCGCAGCCTTTTACCTATCCAAGAGTGAAAATATCAGTTATCAGGTACAAATAAAGCGTCGTTAAACTACTCTACTACCTTGAGCATACTCACGCATTCACCATAGATCGTGATTCCATGTACTCGATATAGCATCAGTTGCGTGTTGCAAGTATTCATCTTCGCCTGCCATGGCATATGGGACGATATGGATTTAGTTAGAACCCACCAAGCCGACTCAGATGCCTTGGGTAACGTACCTGACGCGCAATTGGGAAGCTAGAGTCCATCCCCAACGATTTTCCTGTCATCACAGTTCGCCTGCAAGGATTATCTGTGCCGCACCACCATGGAATCGAAGTTCCGAACAGTCAGCACGGCCCTCCATTCGTACGTCGCGAAGCGGCGTCACGACGAGAGGACACGAGAGATCGGACAACAGCAATGGTGTGTCACTAGGACCTCTAAATGCAGTCAGCAACTGAACAATGGTGGCTCGGTGAAGGTTAAAGCCGCGACCATTCAATCCCTCGTCAGAGAAAGGATAAACGATTGCGATGCTGAATGAATCGTAATTCAAGCCTCCAAGCCGCCAAGGAGTTCAGGAAAATGAGGTCACCGACGAGGATGTGATACTGCCGGTGGGGTCAAACAGATTGCTGCTACGCACTGTAACTGATAGCTTGACGGCGTTGTCTATCGCAAGGCAGAATGTTGCAACCGGCTAATGAACGGAACGGGCGCATCAGAGAAGCCAACGGCCTTCTAGAAAGCCAGCCGAGATTGGGTGCCATAAGTACTTCAGAGTTCACAGTGTGTCATACCGACCGAATCTCTATCTTGAGGTAAGCGCTCTATCCGAGACGGGAAAGTAACTCGGCACTCTAACCTCCGCAGGGCAAAGTGTCAAGCCATGTCAGGTTCCTGGCCTGGAAGATGTATCTGGAGAATGATGCTGTATGATATGCTTGTCGTCATCCTCGGATTCGATAAAGTCGCGATTCACGTTTCCAAAGTCTGGAGGGTAGATGGACCGGCCTCGACGAGTCGCAGTCGCCCGGATGGATCCGACGACGCCGAATAGAAAAGAAAAGAAAAAATGCATCGATTACTTGTGGGGATAATTGCATGCGATGCGAGGCCGATACGAGACGAGGCGGATCGAGGATCGCCTCCGCCCGGTGCTAGGATCCTTCATCCGAAACACGTCAAGCAAGCATGGTGATGGCACAACAAGCGGCTCCAGCATGTCTGCATGCATAAAAGGAACGTGAGCTAACCGATCCTTCTGTAAGACAAACACCAACCATGCACCAATCTCCTCCCCGCCCCAGCTCGCCCTCACAGTCGTCCTCGCCGCCGCCAGTTCGAGGGCGTCGTACGTCTGGCGTGGTGAAGAAGATCAAGAAACCGTATCTCTACGTTAAGGCCCATTTGGCCCCCAAGCACCCTACAGAGACCACGCCGCCTCGAGCCAGCAGTGGCCGGGGTCTTTTCAAGCGCCTGTCGATGTCGCAGCCTCACACTCATTCTCCCTCCGACACCTCCACCTCCCCTCCCCCCTCTCCCTCCCCACCATCTCGTCGCCGTACCCGCACCACTTCTCTTCATTCGCTCATACACCATATCTCGTTCCACACGCGGTCAAGCAGCCATACCATGGCCGAGCCCAAGTCGCGAGATCTCACGGAAAGCCCACCGGAATCGTTGGCCCATGGCACTAGTTCGCTAGAGTCAGAGCGACCTGAATCTGTGGACGAGCAGTCGTCTATTCAGTCTTCGATTGCCGAGGATGCGACACCTATTGCGCGCACAGCGGCGCAGTTCTCAGAACCGCCAGCTGAGGCTTCCGCATCTCATCAGGGCGACGTTCAGGCTGCAGAAGTCACACCCATCGCACCAGCAGTCGAGGAGTTCGCACTACCGGCAGACGAGGCCCCGTCTCACCAGGACGACGGTCAAGTCTCAGCACCTGTCGAATTTGGCGAATCCGCGACGCGCGAGGACATCCTGGCTCCCCTCGCTCAGACCGAACCTGAAGTTCCGGACCCGTTCCTCGTCGACGACCCCGACTCCCCCATCACGGAGTCCGAGCCGCCGACTGCGCGTCTTCCACCCCAGGTCGAAGCGTCAATGTCTGCATTGCAGGTCGGTGCCGCCGAGGACATCTCCTTGTCTCTTCAGACACCCGTTGGGTCGTCGGAAGCCTTGCGGTGGAGGAGAAGCAGGAGGAGCCAGCGCCGCCCGTACCGAACAAGCCCGTGGTTGCGCCATCGTCGGTGTCCGACTCGTCCGAGTCAGAGGCGCCCGCGATTTATCTCCCGCAGCTCATCCTCCCTGCCATGTTCCTCCCGATCCCGAATGTACGCATGTGTTTCCATCTCACGTGGTGGCTCACAAGACGCTCAACCTTCTCCACTTTCTCATATTAATTTGCTTTCTTGTATCGCTATTTATCCATCTTCCCGTTCCGTTCCCTCATCTCACCCGCATCCCGCACTGCATCGATATTGCTGTTGTACTTATGCTATTCATGTACGATAGACCGACCCGCTGACGACGCTCTTGATGAAATACATTCCGAACCCTGAGCAACGACCGCGCCGCGACGTGACTGGCGAGTGGGCGCGAACGGATTTCCACACCCTTGTCGTGAGTCGCGCGCTGCTGCATTATTACCTGTCTGAGCTCGTCGTGTCGCCCGCAGATGACGAATAGCTGGCGCGCCCTTGCGCGGATGGCCCGCGACAGACTCGTACAGTCCGACCCAGAGGACCTCGACGCCGTCCTCAACGTAAGTGCGCCACCCCCACAAGCATCAATCCCACAGCTGAACACCCCGCAGCTCTGGTCCCTCCGCCTCTCCGCCCTCGCGCGCCTCCGCCTCTTCAACCAAACCGCCGCCGAAACCACCAACCTGTTCACCGCGCTGCACAGCGTGCCGGACGCCGCGGCGTGCGCGCACCTCTTTGCGCACGTCCTGCCGTTCGAGCTCGAGGTCCTGCACGCGCGCGTCAAGTACTGGGCAGGTGACGCGCGCGGGTACGTCGACGCGCTCGGCGCACTACTCGGCACGTGTCGCGTACGTGCGCGGCGGGCAAGGAGCGACGGCGATCGGCAGATGTGGATGGAGCGCGGGGCGCGCGTAGGGCTCATTGTTGCGTCGCAGTTCGTGGAGATGAAGGTCCGCCTCTCTCCGTCTCTCCCTTCCCCTCATATGAGCGTCTGACGACACCTTGAACTCGTAACGCAGGACTACATCGCGGCGACGCGCCTCCTCGAGCCGCTGCTCGCGCAGCCCGCCGCGACGCCCGACCTCCGCTCCGCGATCGCGCGCATATACCTGCAGGCGGGCCAACTCGACGCAGCCGCGGCGCACTTCGCGGCGGTCGCGGCGGCGCCGGACGCCAGCGCCCTCACGAAGGAGATGAATGCCGTGCTGCTCGCGACGGCGCGCGGGGAGTGGGACGATGTGAGCGCGGCGCTGCGGCGGATTGTTGATAGCGACCCGGAGAACTTCACGGTGCGTGCCTCGTCCTATGCTGCGTTTGGCTCGACGTTGAGATAGGGCCTTACAGGCTGTGAACAATTTGTCAGTGGCATTGCTGAGCCAGGGTAAGCTGAAGGAGGTGAGTATCTGTACATACGTTAACTCAACTGTATGTGCTCAAGCGGTGATGGTAGGCGACGGAGGTGCTCGAGGCAGCGTTCCAGGCGTCGCCATCGACGCTCGCGATGGCGGAGCCGTTCCTGTTCAACCTCTGTGCGTTCATCCCCTTGTTCGCATTTAGGTTGCCGCTGACGAAGTTTGGCAGCGACGTTATACGAACTGCGCTCGGGGGTGGCGGTGGATAAGAAGCGCGACTTGCTGGTGCAGGTCGCGCAGTGGAGCGGAGACGGGCTGAGGACGACGTGTCTCAAGATGCCGTCGAGTTGAAGGTGCCTCCGTCTATCGTTGCCGCTATCACCGGCACCAGGCTATCACCCAGTTCGTTCAGTTATTGTCGTACGCTCTATGAGGGCTAGGAGCAAATATACAGCATGAAGAGTTATCCAAAGTTACGCGCGGCGAAATGCGTCCCCAGTCAGCTACATACCGTAGCTTGTCAGGACAGGTTCATTTGAACGATGATTTGGGTGCACTCAACTCGGCCAGTGAGAAATGCACGAGCGTCTGATTGCCCCGATGAGGAATTGCCACTTTGAGTGGGTGGACAGCCGTCTGCGTGCGCTGTGCCGCATGGCCTCCCACGCATCGACTTACGCTCACCAGCACGTCGTCGCAAACCAGCTACTGCCTTCAGCAACCACCGTTTTTGCCAGTGTACTACAAACAATGTCTGCTTCAGACACCAACAACCCAAGTCTCCCGTCTCGGTGAGTGTTCGCTCCATTCAGCGTCGTTTGTGCGTCCGCATATGCTTATCGCGCACCCATCCTCAGTGTTCGTATCAAAGGTGCGTCGGTCTTTGTGGGCCATTCACTGGGTCTTGTCTTGATGTACCATGATCATAGATATCAGGATCCTGTCTGCCGTAGAGCTCTCCAAGAAGCTCGATGTCGGGCTCGACGGGAAACCTTTTGATAAGATAGAGCTTATTCCGAAGACGGAGCCCGACAAAGCCTGGGCAATGAAGTCCGTCGCGTCCGCATCCTTGCCGTGAGCATATCAGACTGACAAAGTGTACTCTTAGGGATGATGCTTTTGTCTCGGAGACGCTGATAATCAGCCTTATCTCCATCAGTCACCTTTCCAGCGTGGCGCAAAGGAAAGGCAGAGTCCATCCAAGTCAAAGCTGATGAGCTGCGGACTGCCATTGGCAACTTGACCAGTCGCATTGGTGTGTATTCATTTCAGCATAAGGCCGACTCGCACCTGACATGATCATGATCATGTAGAATATTGCAGGAGCGAGCGCGATGGCAATACATTCATCATCGGGATAGAACCCGACAACGCCAAAGTGAGTCGGAGCCACTTTCACACGACTGAATGTAAACTCACAGGCGCGCAGGAGGATCAATCGAGGTAGGGCTCATTGTTGTCAAGCTCATACGCCACTGACATCATCGCAGGCCGTTGAGGATATCGATCACAGGTAGGGCATACATCATTAAACCTGATATAAGATTATCGGTACTTATAGCCGTCTCAGATATCAAGGTCAACAATCCGAAGCTGAAGGATAAGATCCGTATTCGGCTCATGATTGATAATGTTATGCTCCATTATGGAAGTCCGATAGGACCATTCCACTTGTATGTTTTATGTGTTATATATCAAATGTTTATCTTCAACTGATGGGCTTTTCAGTGATATATGGCCTCATTCTATGCTAGAGATTCAGATTCTTGAACATCATATGCGCAAGACTGTGCTTGTGGGTAGAATTAGAGAGACCATGCGGGAACTCCTTGTAAAACTTCCAGGAGGTGAGTTTCACTCTTCAGTCTAGTACCATGCTTGATGCTGTTTTCAGAAATCTCTTTGGTCCCATTCAAGTACAACTCAAGAATCTCTGAGAGTTTTGCTCTTGTATTGGCTGTTGAGATTCTGTCTGAAGATAAGCCTGCAGAAGAGAGGCAAGCTGATGATGCCTTGGAACAAGCATCCAAACAGATTGCTGCTGTGTTGTCTCCATCTGCTCTTGGGTCCTCTGTTATACAAGGAGCTGAATTTGTGCAGAAGGTGTCATCTATAGAATTTATCACAAATGCTCTAAGCATGGTCATTGACAAAGTTGATGTACTTTCTGAGGCCAGTCTTGTCTTGTCAACCAGATTACTAGACTAATTGCATTTGATATACAGATCCATCCATATGCTAAAATGGCATGGTCTATTATCTCTGTCATCCCCAAAGTATTTGTTGCTGTTTAGATATTTTAGTTATTTCTGACATTTATGTTTACAGGCTTACTTGGATGATCAATCAAGACTCAAGCAACTACAAGGTCTACTTCTTGCTGCAATAAGAGCTATGCATTTGTACAAAGAGCTGTTCTCTAAACCATTATGACATTCCCTATCAGAAAAAGATCATCACCCAATAATTCAGCAGACCACAGAATGTGCTTTTTATCCGTGATTATCTCTTGTCTGGTGATTTGGTATCGTCAAATTTTTCAAATTTAACTTCAGATGCTTACATGTTGTCTTCAGTTTCTCGTCAAATGAAGAACCAGAAAATTGATGTCCAAGCTCACATTGAAATATCAGAAGACTTTTGAAGTTTTGCAGAGCAATTTCATCAAGAGGCTGCATTGCAAACTGATCAGTTCTTTCATACTGTGAATGTGTTGACTGATCTGAGTAGGTGAACAGCTTATATTGCTACTCAATTGCTGATGATGTGTTTTTGAATAGCTGCTGATCATCTGCTGAATGACCTTGCTTATGCTTCTGGTGCTCGCTTTGACTTTGACAAACTCTGCTTGCCTGGCACTCGAGTTGAAATCATTGATGAATTATAAAACTTGGTCAATCAGACCAATGATAATGATACTGCCTTCTCAAATTTATATCTTGACTGGAGGAGCTGGCTTTGGAAATCTACTATTGCTCGAACAGTGCACAGCAGTTTAAGCTATTGGAGACTGGATCATCATTTGCATTCAATCGTGGCAACAACAAACTATAAATGCTCAGAGCTGTTTCAGCACAATAGCTTTAGACATTGCAGATATTGTGCCAAGCTGGAAGGCTTCTCTGGTTGAAATCATCAAAATGATCATGGTTTGCGTCAGAGCATGGCTGTCAAAGAGCAGTTTAGAGAGTTGCTTGTTAAAACGGAAAAACCTTGGTGACAACTGGCCCTATACTTGTTGTTATTGATGCATTAGATGAATGCCCTAATGATGCATCTTTCCAAGATTTTATTACACTTGTAAAACAAGTGCAGAGCTGCCTTCAAATATCCATATTTTGGTGACATCTCTCCTGAAGCAATTCATGATGCATTTTATAATCAGCCACATATCTACTATAAAAACATGGAGGAATTGGTACAACGTCTACACAAAATGATATATATAAATTTGTCAAGTCTGAATGGCAGACATGGCAGGTGAAAACAAGATAGCTGGAGTCTTAAGATTACAGAAAAGGCTGAAGGGCTTTTTCAATGGGCGCTACTGCATGTCGATTTTCAAAGATTCAAATTTGGATAGAGGACTACTTTTGAATGAAATACAAAATCATGAGAGTTGATTATCACAGTTAGATTGTCCTCTATATTGCAATTCTAGAGCATGCATTTTCACACATGCCAAAAAATGTATAGTCAAAAATCGCTTTTGTAGAGTGCTAGACTGTATATTATCTGTGAAAGAACCATTGCCTCTGCATGCTCTTTGCAAGCTGTATGATGATGATATTGAGTTCAGAGCAATTCTTCAACCATTGGCATCATTTTTTATGGTGTTATATCAGATGATATTTGAATGTTCCTATACGCCATCTCATATATCATTTAGAGAATTTTTGATGGATGAGAAAGCGAAGTGGAGAATTTTATATTGCAGTGACATCTCAAATGAAAACTTGCCAGAGGTTCATTGACAATTATGAGAGATAAGCTTCACTTCAATATGTACAATCTAAAATCATATATGATCACAATGACGATGTCTCTGCCAACTGCCTTGACATATTACACCAGACCTGAATATAGTTGCCAGTACTGGGCAGATCATTTTGTTGCTGCTTTTGCAAATGAATCAAATTTGCTTTCAATGCTAAGAAACTGGGCTAATGAGCAGATTTTGTTTTGGCTTAGAGATACATAGTTTGCAATTTCAGTGTGTAGAGTATGCTAAAGATTCATTAGAAAAAGTGCTTTCTGTAATAAAGGTAAGTTTTATCTCAGGAATTCTGAATGTCAAACTTAACAAATCTTTATAAGCTATCCAATGAAATAACTCTCATTGAGTTACTCAAAGACACATGTCAATTTATTATCAATTTGCTATGCCAATATCCCAGAGTGTCCACACATCTATTTATCTGCAGTCCAATTTTCACCTCAAAACAAGTGTTTGGTAAAATGCTATCATCCCAAATTTAACACTATACTAGATCCAATTAGCAGAGACTAGGCAGCTGGCCACAGATACAAGTTCAAATTACTGGTTCCTCAGCTTGCATAGCATTATCTCTAGATGGAAAACGATTGTCTCAGATCTTGGGATCAAACCATTCGTGTGGATGCTCAGACTGGCTAATGGGAGATCCATTGAGAGGTCATATAATTATGTCCATCAGTTGCATTCTCTCAGATGGCAAACAGATCGTCTCAGGATCTGGTGAACCTCGACTGTGGATGCTCAGACTGGTGCTCAAATGGGAGATCCCTTGACAGGTCATGATGATTGGGTCATATCAGTTGCATTCTCTCCAGATGGCAAACAGATTGTTTCAGGATCTTGGGATAAAACCATTCGACTGTGGGATGCTCAGACTGGTGCTCCAATTGGAGATCCCTTGACAGGTCATGATGATGTCATCACATCAGTTGCATTCTCTCCAGATGGCAAACAAATTGTCTCAGGATCTCATGATAAAACCATTCGACTGTGGGATGCTCAGACTGGTGCTCAAATGGGAGATCCCTTGACAGGTCATCATGATGGGGTCACATCAGTTGCATTCTCTCCAGATGGAAAACAGATTGTCTCAGGATCTTGGGATAAAACCATTCGACTGTGGGATGCTCAGACTGGTGCTCAGATGGGAGATCCCTTGACAGGTCATGATAATAGGGTCACATCAGTTGCATTCTCTCCAGATGGAAAACAAATTGTCTCAGGATCTTGGGATCAAACCATTCGACTGTGGGATGCTCAGACTGGTGCTCAGATGGGAGATTCATCTGAAAAACTCGTAAGTGGTACATAGCTCTATATAATCTACATAGATGTCATAGTTCCATAGCACTGCCCTTTTCTCTGTAGCCCACATAGCTGAAGGGGGGTGCTATGTAGTGCTATGGAGCCCAAGAGGGGTGCTATGGAGTGCTATCATAGCTATGAGAGCTGACTATGCAGCTATGATAGTATGACTAGCTATGAAAGCTATCAGTATCTATCAAAGCTATAAGGCTTATGTGTCTCACATATCCTATAATCAATATGTGTCTCACATATTCTATATTCAATATGTAGGTTAGGTCTATATTCAATATGTAGGTTAGGTCTATATATTGCACTAATAAAATCTATTGAAACTAAATATTTTATACATTTTCATACAAAAGTCATTAAAATATAATCACACAAATATGATTTTCCATGCATCAAGATTATATTGATATTGTACACACTACTACTAACTACAACAAAAGATTCTTACTAAGAAAAAAGCAAAAACATTGAAAAACTTATAGAAAACATAGACAGTAGGCAAGACTAGAATAAAGACTATAACAACTCACAATGACTACAAAAGTGAAAATAAAAATAGATAAATAAAAACATTAGTCAAGAATATAAAGATAACACATGACAACTTACTTACTATATACAATAAGACAGCTTACCTAGTAACAAGTACTATGATAGGCATAGTATTAGTATTAGTATAAGTAATAAGAGACCAACAATTAAAGCTTACCTTAAAGACAGCAACAACGAGCGAGAAACGACGACGAACGAGCGAGAAACGACGACGAACGAGCAAGGAACGACGACGAACGAGCAAGAAACAACGACGAACGAGCAAGAAACGATGACGAGGGAGCAAAGGACGTCGACAAAGGCGTCGACGTGGCAAGAGACAGTGGGGGTTAAAGAGCAAGAGGCATCGCGCGTCGCGCGAGCTTTATATACGAATCCCGGGCGGTGCCGGGACTTGTGGCTGCCGGGCGCTTGCCGAGCGAAGTGTCAGAGACTGGGGCCAGACTTCATTAAACTGACCTGGCTCCCCACGAATTTCATGTACGGTAGACACCTATAGTTCTCATTCATTCGAATTTTATGTACAGTAAAGAGCTATAGTGCTTTTTTGGGAATTTATTCGATTTTCTTTGATTTGTGGTAGCTCGAATAATGTGACTTTGCTCGTTCGGTGGCTGAAGCACCGAATGCGCGTCGAAGTTCTCTCTTGGTCAGTCCCTGCCATCACCACTCTCCTCCATTCCATCCCACTGTCTCTCCACTCTCTCCCTCCTGTCAAATTGAATACCGGACGAGGGTGATAGGATGTTGAGGGCCCGAAGGTGAGTAAATACAAGTTTTTTCGTTCTTACTCGTGCTAACTCAGAGAGTATCGCTCGTTCGAGCGATACTCTCGACTCCCGGGCCCTCCCTTCCCCTCGCCTACCTACCTCCCGACGTCAGCGTCATTTCCGGGCGGCCCGTCTCCAACGACCGCGACCGCGTGCGCTGGCGCGCGCACATCGCCGGACCACGCGTACGCGAGCTCGCTGCCTCGCGCACAGGCTCCGCCCCTCCCGCATGGCTCCGCCCCTCCCGCATGGCCCCATCGTCCCGCGTACGGCACTGCGCTGCCCAGCGCACGCTGTGCGCGGCCTCCCGGTCTCGCGCAGGGCCAACGCGCTGCGCGACTCCGCCGTGGTCCGTGCGCACGGCCAGCGGATGGCCACAGCCTCGCGCGGATGTCGGCGCGCGCGATGTGCGCGCGATCGGGGTGGAATCGCGAGCGCAGCACGACAGGGGACGGGCACGCATGCGCGCACGTCACGTATGGTCGTGCGCAGGCGTGCCGCTGCCCGCCCGACGCCTTGCATGTGGGTCCCGCACCTCGCGCCCCGCGCCGCCCTCCTGCGTGCGGCCAGTGCGCCTCGCGCGCAGGCTTGCTGCGTCGCGCACGGGCCCACGGCTGCACACCGGCGTCCTCAGCGCACCTCCTGCCTCCAGTGCGCCGGCCTGTCGCGTTGCGCACGGGCTCCCGCCTCGTTCCGGCCTCCTGCACCTCGCAGATGGGGCCGCCGCACCCCAGCCCGTCGCGCACGGGTGCCGTGCCTCGCGCGCGCTCGCTATGTCACACACGCCCCCAACGCCTCGTGCACGAGCCCGGCACCCGGCGCTGCCTCCTGCACGCTGCCCGTGCCTCAAGCACACACGCCGCGCCCCGCGTACGGCTCTCGCGTGCGCTGTGCACCTCGCGCCGGTCCTCACGCCTCACGCACGGGCGCACCCCCCGTGTGCATTCCCCGCGCCTCGTGTGGGCGCCCGCGGCAGTACGGCGCCCCGCGCACGGGCCTCCGGGCCTCGCGAGTGTCCCATCACTCCGCCCACGGACTCTACGGCCCCGCACGAGCCCGCGGCAGTCCAGCGCCTCGCGCATGGGCCCTGCGAGCACGCCCAATCCCGCGCACGGGCCCGGGGCTTCGCACGTGGCTGTCGCGTCTCGCACACGGAACTATTGCGGCGTCGCGCATACCAGCCGTGCTGTCGTGCGCTGTGCGCCTTGTCGTGCCTCGTGAGCGCGCGCGGCGGCCCCGCCTGTGTATACCGTGTGTAACATAATATACTTACTTTGTAACAGTAATCACATCGAATTTAATTATTTTTGACCTGGCCCCTTTCATACCTACCTGACTTGACATAACATTACTAGTAATCATAGCTTATCTGACTAAGATAGTATCCATAGGATACATAGAGTGAGACCAAATATACATAAGTTACATAGCAGGCATAGTAGTGCCCTATTACTATGTAATGCTATATACCCATCATCCATGACTATGATAGCTATGATAGCTACCATAGTCCTGTATAGGTGTGTGGCCTGGTTATATAGCAGCCATAGCCCTATGTAATCAGGCATAGCATTGGCTGGCAGCTATGTAGATTTCAGATTTTTCAGATGTTCCTTGACAGGTCATCATAATGTTGTCACATCAGTTGCATTCTCTCTAGATGGAAAACAGATTGTCTCAGGATCTTATGATGAAACCATTCGACTGTGGGATGCTCAGACTGGTGCTCAAATGGGAGATCCCTTGACAGGTCACGATCATTATGTCACATCAGTTGCATTTTCTCCAGATAGAAAACAGATTGTCTCAGGATCTTGGGATAAAACCATTCGACTGTGGGATGCTCAGACTGGTGCTCAAATGGGAGATCCCTTGACAGGTCACGATCATTATGTCAGATCAGTTGCATTCTCTCCAGATGGAAAACAGATTGTCTCAGGATCTTGGGATCAAATTCGACTGTGGGATGCTCAGACTGGTGCTCAAATGGGAGATCCCTTGACAGGTCATGATAGTTGGGTCACATCAGTTGCATTCTCTTCAGATGGCAAACAGATTGTCTCAGGATCTTATGATAAAACCATTCGACTGTGGGATGCTCAGACTGGTGCTCAAATGGGAGATCCCTTGACAGGTCATGATGATGTTGTCATATCAGTTGCATTTTCTCCAGATGGACAACAGATTGTCTCAGGATCTTGGGATAAAACTATTCGACTGTGGGATGCTCAGACTGGTGCTCAAATGGGAGATCCCTTGACAGGTCATGATAGTTGGGTCACATCAGTTGCATTCTCTCCAGATGGCAAACAGATTGTCTCAGGATCTAGTGATGAAACCATTCGACTGTGGGATGCTCAGACTGGTGCTCAGATGGGAGATTCCTTGATAGGTCATGATAATCAGGTCACATCAGTTGCATTCTCTTCAGATGGCAAACAGATTGTCTCAGGATCTGATGATGAAACCATTCGACTGTGGGATGCTCAGACTGGTGCTCAAATGGGAGATCCCTTGACAGGTCACGATCATTATGTCAGATCAGTTGCATTCTCTCCAGATGGAAAACAGATTGTCTCAGGATCTTGGGATCAAATTCGACTGTGGGATGCTCAGACTGGTGCTCAAATGGGAGATCCCTTGACAGGTCACGATCATTATGTCACATCAGTTGCATTCTCTCCAGATAGAAAACAGATTGTCTCAGGATCTTGGGATAAAACCATTCGACTGTGGGATGCTCAGACTGGTGCTCAAATGGGAGATCCCTTGACAGGTCACGATCATTATGTCAGATCAGTTGCATTCTCTCCAGATGGAAAACAAATTGTCTCAGGGTCTGATGATAAAACCATTCGACTGTGGGATGCTCAGACTGGTGCTCAAATGGGATATTCCTTGACAGGTCATGGTGATAGGGTCACATCAGTTGCAGTCTCGTCAAATGGCAAACAGCTTGTTTCACAGTCTGATGGCAGTACTGCTCTTCTTTCCAAGACATCCACTATGGTAAATTATCTTTATTTTTACACCTTGCAAAGATCATATGAGCTTATTTTTTTGGTGCCCAGAACTGTCTTTACACAAATCAATCTACTGTGTCTCCCAATGGATGGGTATATGGACCACAGGGCCAATTATTATTTTGGCTACCTCATTGGTACAGAACTGGTCTATACAGACCCAGTTCATTGCATGTGATGGGCCCTGTTTATACAGCAAAAATTGATATGAACAAGTTTCATCATGGAGAAGATTGGGCAAAGTGCTACTTGGGCAATAACTAGTGGTCATTAAACTATACTTTGATCTTGGCAGCACAGAGTTATCTACTACCTACAAAGCACAACAGACTTGAAATCCACATCTACATGCTACCCATTTACATACATTTGACTGCAGTTGCCTTATATCAGACACTATGTACAGATACTGTTTTGCTTCCTTGTATGATATTTCTTGATCTTTCAAATATCCATGCAGCAAGAACTGCTTGTTTCTATAAGCTAAGCTTCACTTTATTGCTGTTTGCAAAAGTGTTGGCGCGACGCGCGTTTCGCACGAAAGTGTCCACAGTGACCTCCGGAAAGAAAATACGATATCTCCTTAACCACTGTAGCTACGAAGAAATGAAGCATATATCGTGAATCAGCGATTTTTTCTCGTTCTGTTCATGCCCTCAGTTGTGTGTTTTGGCCGCTTTCGAAATTTCGAGTAGTGGGCACGAAAACCGGCCATATCTCTGCAGATAAAATACATATGGCCTTTTGGAGACCACGAAACATTTGTATGGACTGAGGAGGATGTATACAAAAAAAATCGAGGTGTTCCGTTGAGCCTGCGATACCCCAGAGATGAATCTGTGTTGGTGCTCGCACATCTGTTGCCGCGGCAGTGGGCGCTTATTGCAGCGTCGCGCTCTCCTCCTTCCCTCATGCGCGGCCGCAAATTCTCTGAAGATCTTGCTTGGTCCGTGATCCGCATGCTTCCTCTACATAACATCGATGATATTTCTGCATACACCGGCATCAGTCCACGACAAATTCAGAGGATCCATTCACTCTGGAAGCGCACTGGAGCTCCATGGCATCCGCGGCCAACTCGGGCAATGGGACGACCCCGGGCTTTGAAACCGCAGAATGTACGGGTGCGTGATTTGTCTTGGCTTCGTACGACCATAGCCTGATCTTGTGTTGAGTAGTATCTCCTGTCTCTACTTGCTCGGAGTTGCGACGCATATCTAGATGAGATGAGGAGTAGTTTGGATAAGACTTGCAATGTTCAGGTCTCCATGGCCTCAGTATGGAGATCTCTGAGGCGTGCTGGCTACTCAATGAAAAGGGTATGCTGTGTATATCAATTTTATCTGTGATCTCCTGCACTGAAGGCTTGAGCAGGTCACGCGCGATGCCATTGAGCGAAGCCTCGAAAAACGGGCGGAATACGTCTTTCGAATGGGGCTAACGTATTCAGCGGAGCAGCTGGTATTTGCGGATGAGGCTGCGTGTGACAAGAGGACACCGACACGAATCAATGGATGGAGCCTTATGGGAACGCGTGCACGCAAGCGCTGTTTCTTCATCCGAGGTAAACGGTGAGCAGTTCCAAAAAAGTCTATGTTCCTGCCATTGCTCTAATGCGAGATAGGTATTCACTACTTCCAGCTATATCCCTAGACGGTATCTTGGCCCTCGACATTGTTGAGGGCTCGTTCACATCTCTCACCTTTGCACGCTTCGTCGATGCCCTCCTCGATCAAATGAATCCATATCCGGGACCGAACTCTGTCCTTGTCATGGACAACTGTCGTATTCATAAGCATCCAATGATACTTGAGATGATCCAGGAAAGGTGCGCAAGTATATGATATTGGCATATATTTTCTAACTGATATCTAGAGGCATGCGGTGCGAATTCCTTCCTCCATATTCACCGGACTTCAATCCAATTGAGCTTGCCTTCTCGCAAATCAAGAGTAGCCTGCGACGGCAGTCGGATGAGATACGAGCACTTATGTCAGATCCCGATGATGACCTAGATGTATATGTAGCCCTCCATCATGCTGTCTTCTCGGTGACGCCTGAACATGCTTGTGGCTATTTCCGCAAATGTAACTACATGTGAATGGTATCAATTAGAGTCATTATATCTGAATATATTCAAAGGCATGATTCTGAATGAACGAAGGCAGCAAAGGAATGGAAAATAATGAAATATACTAGTAATGATGACGAGCCCGCTTTGACTTGCGCTCCCGACCAGTATCTTGCAAACGAGCGCGGATTGTGCTGACATCCTGGCGAGCATATCGAACAATGCGGATCGCATGCCCGATAGGCATGTTACCACCAAACAAAGCTTCGAGTTCTTGGGCACTCAAGGAATGCGCATCACCAATGTCGATGATGCGGTCAATAGCCCGTTCCTCAAAAAGATAACTGTACTGGCTGAAGTGGTAACCGTCTCTACCACGTGCAGATGCATCGAGCTCACGTAGCCAGTCACTGATCAAGGGAAACATTGTTGGATCCTCTTCCACTGCTGCAGGCGGGTCTGAGCTTGGAGCATTATGTATAGCGGGTGATGAGGAACGATCACGGTGGTGGGAGCCATGGATGTGCGGAGGGTACGGGTGAAAAGGTGGATACGCCGGAGGATAGTAACCATACGGATGGAAATAGTGCGGCGGGAATGAACCTGTAGGAAAGGGCCCATTGACGGGAGCTTGAGCAGAAGGTCCTGCGGCGATACTGTTTAATTGTGCTTCAGTTTGCTTGCGAGGGCCATTCATACCCCGGCGAGGCCGAACATAGTCCACCGAGTTCTCTTGAGCGACGAAGTCCCCTTACGCAATTCATCCGGAAGCTCATCCAACGTTGCTGAACCATGGCTCTACATGAAAGCTCGGAGATTAGAATGATAAATGCGCGACTTCGTGACTCCACGTACTATAAGCAGCCCCCATAAGCTAAGACTAGAGATATCAAGCTTCACATGGATGCCGTCTGCACGAACCCAGCAGATGTCATGGCAGTTCGGTTTCTCGCACTTGTACTTCATCTTCAGCGCCAATACAAGCTTTGATCCCGTATCGATGAGGTCCATTTCTGGATCCAATGCGGCGTCGCTCTGCTCTGCCCGCTTTCCAGAAGCCTTTCGCTGAGATCCAGATGTCTGCCAATTGCACGTCAAATCAAAGTCACGGTACGGGTACGCGAGAACCGGACACATACGTGACGCTTTCCCTTGATATCAGCGGCATCATTCATCGTGGTCGCCTCCTTCTGATAAAGCGTTACCGTAAACGGCTTCTTCGCTCGACTCTTGCTCATGGCTGCCTGATTCTGTTCAATTGCGGACATCATGGTGAGTAGGTTTGTCGCACTCGCAAGTCGTCGTGGGAGATCAGCCTTGGTGTCTTTGAGAACTTGTACGATAAGTTGAGCTTGTTTGTCCGAATGTTCATCTTCTCACCCACAGCATCCTGAAAATCCTCCCAGCTTACGTTTGATGAGACCGTCAATGTGTCAAGAGCTCCATCAACAGGGACTTGCACCGTAACAGAGAATGCAGGCTCAATGGACTCATCACGGTCAGATGGCGGTGTCCATGAAGTTGCGGTGATAGCAGCTGGACGGGCAGTACGGCGAGAGTTCGAGGCGCTACGGCTGATCTGAGGCTGGAAGTCATTAGCGCGTTCAGCTGGGAATAGGTATGTCAGAGTTGATAATGCTAGGATATTCACAACACTCACGCTCATACAGGCCTTCGCTGGCGCCATCCAAATCCAAGTCTGTCTCCATCCCATCGGCATCATCATTTGTCCCATCACCTGAATCTCCTGGCCCTGTTCCAGCGGCCAAGCATTACCCTCTATGCCATCTGCATCTTGCGCGGTAGCCTTGAACCCAAGGAGGACCTGTGCTGCATCCGTGTCTGCTGTGGTTCGAACCGGAACTGTCTCTGAGCTGAGGGGAGCGCGAGCGCGAGAATCGGCAGCGCCAGGAGCCGCCGCTGATTGTCCTGTAGCGTCAGCATCCTTCTTAGCTCCATGGTAGGCTGGTCGAGGTTTAGGCTTCGAAGGCTTCTGTGCTGACTTTGATTGCTTCGTTTTCTTTACAGGTTCTCGGCCAGGCGCGGCCTCCATGTTCTTCGGGGGACGACCGCGACCACGCTTCTTGACAGCTGCAGCTGGGCCAATAGCCACATTGTCGATATTCTCCTGGTCTTCTTGAGTTTCGGAGCGGGTTTCGTGAGGCATAGGGGAGAGAGGTATCGATGTATGAGGTGTTGCTAGGGTGGACTCGACAACTAGGGACGGTCAGTCCATATTTGGTTCGGATCGTTATCTCGAGGCTGCCCTACCGGGAAGTGCAGGGGTCACTGAACATCATAGGCTCAACGGAACACCTCGAATTTTTTTGTATACATCCTCCTCAGTCCATACAAATGTTTCGTGGTCTCCAAAAGGCCATATGTATTTTATCTGCAGAGATATGGCCGGTTTTCGTGCCCACTACTCGAAATTTTGAAAGCGGCCAAAACACACAACTGAGGGCATGAACAGAACGAGAAAAAATCGCTGATTCACGATATATGCTTCATTTCTTCGTAGCTACAGTGGTTAAGGAGATATCGTATTTTCTTTCCGGAGGTCACTGTGGACACTTTCGTGCGAAACGCGCGTCGCGCCAACACTTTTGCAAACAGCAATAATGGAGAACATTGTTGAAGGCCAAGAATGCACCAGGTAATGGAAGACCATTTAGACAATTCAGCCTGTGCTTCCTTGTTCAAAAGAACAGTTTGTACTAATATAAACTTATGAACAGAACTTTGAGTAGCATACAGCCAAGTTCTTAACAAGACACCTCCACAACACACCATATCACAGCAATCTCAAGACATCACACCCAGACCAGGTATGTTACAAACCCATTGAATTCATTACTTCTCCAGCACACCACACACCAGCATGCCATGTAGTATGCAGTACCTATATCTACCTTCATTCTTCCTCTCTTCTCTTCTCACCCAACTCTCAGCACCTCGACAGTGCAGACACGTGCACACGGGGGTATCGACAGCGGGGCGGGCAGGACGACGCAAACATTCCGACGCACACAAGAAGGGAAGGAAAGAAGCGCTGCCTGCCCCCACAAAGCCAAGAAAGACGTGAAAGGGAACGAAAAGAAGGTCAACTGCACACGCCAAAATGTCCGTCCCGCACTCGCCCGCCGCCGCCCTCCCGGCACGCGCGCGCGGAGGTGCGATGAGTGTAATATATATATATAACGTGAAATGTCTGACTGTCAAGGCGCTGTCTGTCCGTGCCTGCGGCGATGAACGTAGGATGCGTGATGATGATGCGTGGAGTACAGTGGTGTTGAAGGAGCGGACGGGGATGGGAGCACGAGGGATGAGAATGGCGGAAATGAAGCGCGGCGGCGCGGGGCCTATGCCGCGCTGTATAAGAAGAGGTTGTTCGTGGCGGCGATCTGTCGTGCCGTGAGTACAAGACGCGCGTAAGGCAGAGGAGAGAGCAACGCACCGCGATCGTGTTCTCCCGTGGATGCCAGCTCGCGTGGAGTATCTTCTTGTTGAAGTCTAAGGTCTCCAGTTGCATCTAGTCCTTCAAGCCGCCTGGCCGCACGCCGTTCTTTCCCCCAAACTTGGCGTTCCCCGGCAACGGCCCGCCGATCTTCTTCGCCTTGAACGCGGAATTGTCCGCCTGCAGGACGATATCATTCGTCGTCTCCACATCGAATATACGCAGGTAGTTAAGATATGAGCCCGTCAGCACGTTCCTAGAGAGCGCGTCAGCGGTAGCGCAAAGGGTGGAGTACAGGCAGCGCACTTGTCGTCTCCACTCCACGTGCACTCGAACTTGTCGAAGATACAGTCGTTCTCGTACAAGTCGCACAGCTTCCCGCGGAGATGGTTGTGTATTGGGATCGTCTTCACCGGCCGCGACTCCATGTTGATATCCCAGATCTTCAGCGACAGGTAATCTCGCGAGAGAATGTATCGGCCGTCGTGACTGAATTTAACGTCCGAGATAGACGAGATGATCTCCGAGAAGAATGACCGGTTCGTGGGATCCTCTTCCTCTTCGAACACTGCGCAAAGAAAAGAGACTTCAGTTATTGCTGTTTGCAAAAGTGTTGGCGCGACGCGCGTTTCGCACGAAAGTGTCCACAGTGACCTCCGGAAAGAAAATACGATATCTCCTTAACCACTGTAGCTACGAAGAAATGAAGCATATATCGTGAATCAGCGATTTTTTCTCGTTCTGTTCATGCCCTCAGTTGTGTGTTTTGGCCGCTTTCAAAATTTCGAGTAGTGGGCACGAAAACCGGCCATATCTCTGCAGATAAAATACATATGGCCTTTTGGAGACCACGAAACATTTGTATGGACTGAGGAGGATGTATACAAAAAAATTCGAGGTGTTCCGTTGAGCCTATGATGTTCAGTGACCCCTGCACTTCCCGGTAGGGCAGCCTCGAGATAACGATCCGAACCAAATATGGACTGACCGTCCCTAGTTGTCGAGTCCACCCTAGCAACACCTCATACATCGATACCTCTCTCCCCTATGCCTCACGAAACCCGCTCCGAAACTCAAGAAGACCAGGAGAATATCGACAATGTGGCTATTGGCCCAGCTGCAGCTGTCAAGAAGCGTGGTCGCGGTCGTCCCCCGAAGAACATGGAGGCCGCGCCTGGCCGAGAACCTGTAAAGAAAACGAAGCAATCAAAGTCAGCACAGAAGCCTTCGAAGCCTAAACCTCGACCAGCCTACCATGGAGCTAAGAAGGATGCTGACGCTACAGGACAATCAGCGGCGGCTCCTGGCGCTGCCGATTCTCGCGCTCGCGCTCCCCTCAGCTCAGAGACAGTTCCGGTTCGAACCACAGCAGACACGGATGCAGCACAGGTCCTCCTTGGGTTCAAGGCTACCGCGCAAGATGCAGATGGCATAGAGGGTAATGCTTGGCCGCTGGAACAGGGCCAGGAGGATTCAGGTGATGGGACAAATGATGATGCCGATGGGATGGAGACAGACTTGGATTTGGATGGCGCCAGCGAAGGCCTGTATGAGCGTGAGTGTTGTGAATATCCTAGCATTATCAACTCTGACATACCTATTCCCAGCTGAACGCGCTAATGACTTCCAGCCTCAGATCAGCCGTAGCGCCTCGAACTCTCGCCGTACTGCCCGTCCAGCTGCTATCACCGCAACTTCATGGACACCGCCATCTGACCGTGATGAGTCCATTGAGCCTGCATTCTCTGTTACGGTGCAAGTCCCTGTTGATGGAGCTCTTGACACATTGACGGTCTCATCAAACGTAAGCTGGGAGGATTTTCAGGATGCTGTGGGTGAGAAGATGAACATTCGGACAAACAAGCTCAACTTATCGTACAAGTTCTCAAATGACACCAAGGCTGATCTCCCACGACGACTTGCGAGTGCGACAAACCTACTCACCATGATGTCCGCAATTGAACAGAATCAGGCAGCCATGAGCAAGAGTCGAGCGAAGAAGCCGTTTACGGTAACGCTTTATCAGAAGGAGGCGACCACGATGAATGATGCCGCTGATATCAAGGGAAAGCGTCACGTATGTGTCCGGTTCTCGCGTACCCGTACCGTGACTTTGATTTGACGTGCAATTGGCAGACATCTGGATCTCAGCGAAAGGCTTCTGGAAAGCGGGCAGAGCAGAGCGACGCCGCATTGGATCCAGAAATGGACCTCATCGATACGGGATCAAAGCTTGTATTGGCGCTGAAGATGAAGTACAAGTGCGAGAAACCGAACTGCCATGACATCTGCTGGGTTCGTGCAGACGGCATCCATGTGAAGCTTGATATCTCTAGTCTTAGCTTATGGGGGCTGCTTATAGTACGTGGAGTCACGAAGTCGCGCATTTATCATTCTAATCTCCGAGCTTTCATGTAGAGCCATGGTTCAGCAACGTTGGATGAGCTTCCGGATGAATTGCGTAAGGGGGACTTCGTCGCTCAAGAGAACTCGGTGGACTATGTTCGGCCTCGCCGGGGTATGAATGGCCCTCGCAAGCAAACTGAAGCACAATTAAACAGTATCGCCGCAGGACCTTCTGCTCAAGCTCCCGTCAATGGGCCCTTTCCTACAGGTTCATTCCCGCCGCACTATTTCCATCCGTATGGTTACTATCCTCCGGCGTATCCACCTTTTCACCCGTACCCTCCGCACATCCATGGCTCCCACCACCGTGATCGTTCCTTATCACCCGCTATACATAATGCTCCAAGCTCAGACCCGCCTGCAGCAGTGGAAGAGGATCCAACAATGTTTCCCTTGATCAGTGACTGGCTACGTGAGCTCGATGCATCTGCACGTGGTAGAGACGGTTACCACTTCAGCCAGTACAGTTATCTTTTTGAGGAACGGGCTATTGACCGCATCATCGACATTGGTGATGCGCATTCCTTGAGTGCCCAAGAACTCGAAGCTTTGTTTGGTGGTAACATGCCTATCGGGCATGCGATCCGCATTGTTCGATATGCTCGCCAGGATGTCAGCACAATCCGCGCTCGTTTGCAAGATACTCGGTCGGGAGCGCAAGTCAAAGCGGGCTCGTCATCATTACTAGTATATTTCATTATTTTCCATTCCTTTGCTGCCTTCGTTCATTCAGAATCATGCCTTTGAATATATTCAGATATAATGACTCTAATTGATACCATTCACATGTAGTTACATTTGCGGAAATAGCCACAAGCATGTTCAGGCGTCACCGAGAAGACAGCATGATGGAGGGCTACATATACATCTAGGTCATCATCGGGATCTGACATAAGTGCTCGTATCTCATCCGACTGCCGTCGCAGGCTACTCTTGATTTGCGAGAAGGCAAGCTCAATTGGATTGAAGTCCGGTGAATATGGAGGAAGGAATTCGCACCGCATGCCTCTAGATATCAGTTAGAAAATATATGCCAATATCATATACTTGCGCACCTTTCCTGGATCATCTCAAGTATCATTGGATGCTTATGAATACGACAGTTGTCCATGACAAGGACAGAGTTCGGTCCCGGATATGGATTCATTTGATCGAGGAGGGCATCGACGAAGCGTGCAAAGGTGAGAGATGTGAACGAGCCCTCAACAATGTCGAGGGCCAAGATACCGTCTAGGGATATAGCTGGAAGTAGTGAATACCTATCTCGCATTAGAGCAATGGCAGGAACATAGACTTTTTTGGAACTGCTCACCGTTTACCTCGGATGAAGAAACAGCGCTTGCGTGCACGCGTTCCCATAAGGCTCCATCCATTGATTCGTGTCGGTGTCCTCTTGTCACACGCAGCCTCATCCGCAAATACCAGCTGCTCCGCTGAATACGTTAGCCCCATTCGAAAGACGTATTCCGCCCGTTTTTCGAGGCTTCGCTCAATGGCATCGCGCGTGACCTGCTCAAGCCTTCAGTGCAGGAGATCACAGATAAAATTGATATACACAGCATACCCTTTTCATTGAGTAGCCAGCACGCCTCAGAGATCTCCATACTGAGGCCATGGAGACCTGAACATTGCAAGTCTTATCCAAACTACTCCTCATCTCATCTAGATATGCGTCGCAACTCCGAGCAAGTAGAGACAGGAGATACTACTCAACACAAGATCAGGCTATGGTCGTACGAAGCCAAGACAAATCACGCACCCGTACATTCTGCGGTTTCAAAGCCCGGGGTCGTCCCATTGCCCGAGTTGGCCGCGGATGCCATGGCTGCTCCAGTGCGCTTCCAGAGTGAATGGATCCTCTGAATTTGTCGTGGACTGATGCCGGTGTATGCAGAAATATCATCGATGTTATGTAGAGGAAGCATGCGATCACGGACCAAGCAAGATCTTCAGAGAATTTGCGGCCGCGCATGAGGGAAGGAGGAGAGCGCGACGCTGCAATAAGCGCCCTGCCGCGGCAACAGATGTGCGAGCACCAACACAGATTCATCTCTGGGGTATCGCAGGCTCAACGGAACACCTCGATTTTTTTTGTATACATCCTCCTCAGTCCATACAAATGTTTCGTGGTCTCCAAAAGGCCATATGTATTTTATCTGCAGAGATATGGCCGGTTTTCGTGCCCACTACTCGAAATTTCGAAAGCGGCCAAAACACACAACTGAGGGCATGAACAGAACGAGAAAAAATCGCTGATTCACGATATATGCTTCATTTCTTCGTAGCTACAGTGGTTAAGGAGATATCGTATTTTCTTTCCGGAGGTCACTGTGGACACTTTCGTGCGAAACGCGCGTCGCGCCAACACTTTTGCAAACAGCAATAATGACGACGATACCCGATATGGTAAACCAAGTCTACATTTCGCATGCCGGTCACAGAGCGCCGAGTCGCGCATGTCCGCAAGCTTGATGTTGCTTTTCGAACTCGAGTACATGAACAGGTTGCATTGTGTGGGGTGGAACTCGGCGGCGGTGATCACCTCCGTCAGCTCCTCCATGTTGGCGGGTTTGATGTCGACGATATCTGTGGAGGTAAGCGCCCAGTACGTCAGCAATCGCATTCTGCGCTCGAGGCCGCAGCACGCCGATCGTGGAAGCCAGATGTCATCGAGGAACGGACGTACTGAAGCTCTGATCGCTGATGTTCAGATTCCAAAGGTTTATCCTAAGATCGTCGGCAGAGATGAAGGTCTCCTGCTCCGAGTTGACCGCGATGGAGTGGATGTGGTATGCGTGCGCGTTGGAGTAGATTTTGCGGGGGACGGCGGCTGTGATGACGTCTTGTTGTTGCATGCGGGGTAACCGCAGGTGGGCACGCGAGGATGGGGGCGACAGGGCCCGCGTGCCGTCAGACATGTTCGACTCGAACACGACCTGTACAGGTTTCTGGAACACTTTCCATAGCTTAATTGTCTTGTCTGGGGTGGACGTCGATAGCGGGGCACAGGGTCAAGGCGCAATACGAGTGAGACATGTGAAGCGAACAAGGCGAATCGAGCACTGACCGTTCGTCGAGAGCAGGAAGTGCGCGGCATTCTGGCGTTTGCACTATCTGATCTTGTTGCTCTTCTCCTCGATCTCTAAACACTTGAGGTAATGGAGCTCTGGCTCGTGCGATTGGAATTCAGTGTAGAACTTGTATTCGCATCCTTTTGTCTGTGGGCAAGTACGGACAGTCAGCCGGCGTGGAGAGCGTACCGAGGATGGCTATCACACTGACCATGTCATTCCACTCGAATTCGTCCAGCCTTGTGACGGGCTGGGAGGTAATTGCCCGACTCGACGATGGAAATGATATCGGCTGTGGATGGATCAGCAAGACAAGTATGAGCATTTGGGGCGAGCTAAGATTGCGCAAGGTGCACGACGAGGCATGCAGCGTGCGTGGCGGGGGGTCGCGACGAGCTACACATTCGCGAATGTATATCAATGACGGCTACACACCTTCTGTGATATCCTCTACATCAGCCTTGTCTCCGAAACAAGAACTGTGCGAACCTCCAGCCGCGAGATGCTGGGGGATCCATGATTGCGCTGCATGGCCGAAAAGGGTAGACGGTTTGATGATACGGTGGGGCACGACGTCGAGCAGCACGGAAAAAGTAGAATGATATGTAGCGGACAGCTAGGGAGGGCGTACGGAGTGAGCTGGCCGAGGACAAGGGCTTCAGACAGCAGGGTGTGGCGCTACGAGTACGATCTGGCCGCATTAGCACATGCGACACTCTGGAATAGAGTAAGTATGATCAAAGTTAGCGCAATCAAGTTGTTTGCAGTGCACAGGCTCAAAAGGAAGCGGACGGCGACGAAAGACAGTCCTACTTATTTGGCCCCCAAACACGAGACAGAGCGCGCCTCGTGGTCGGGGTCTCAAGCGCCTGTCGCATTACGCTCCCTCTCCCACCCGAGTCTCTACACGGATTGCCCGCGAAGATGCAACGTCGCCTTGTCCTCCCTGTCGCGTCTACAGCAGCGCAGTTTGTGCCACCACCTGCTGAGGTCTCTGTATCTCATCAGAACGTCGTCCAGGCTTCCGATGTCACACCCATCGCGCCCGCAGACCCAAAGACCTCGACGCAGTGCTGAACGTGCGTGTCCAACCCCCTGCAAGCATTCCCGAATCGAACACCTCACAGCTCTTCCCTACGCCCCTGCGCTTCTTCACAAACTGCTGCCGAAACGACCAGCTTCTTCGCCGCGCTGCACAGCGTGCCGGACGCGGCGGCTCGCGCGCACCTCTTCGCGCCCGTTCTGCCGTTCAAGCTCGAGGTCCTGCATGTGCGTGTCAAGTACTGAGCCGGCAGTGCACGCGTATACATCGACGAGCTCGGCGCGTACCACGCGTGCGGACGGCGACAGCGACCGATAGATGTGGATAGAGCGCGGCGCGCGCGGGGCTTATCGACACCTCGCAACTCATCAAGATCGCCTGCCATCTGTCTCCTCCCTCTCTGCCCACTCACACCCACGCAGAGCCGCTACCCATGCAGCCCGCCGCGACGCTCGACCTCCGCTCTGCGATCGCGCGCATCTACCTACAGGCGGACCAGCTCGACACGGCGGCGGCGCCGAACGCCAGTGCACTGACGAAGGAGATGGTTACGGTACTGCTCGGGACGGCGCGCGGCGAGTGGAACGGCGTGAGCGTGGCGCGGCGCCAGATTGTCAAGAGCGATCAGGAGTTGCACTCGGCGACAGAGTCGACGTTGATGGTGGGTTAGGCTGTGGATAATCTGTCGGTGGCGCTGCTGAATCAGGGTAAGCTGAAAGAGATGACGAGCCGTGCGTGCCTTTGGCTGGATATGCCTACATAGTAATGGCAGGCGACAGAGGTCCTTGAGGTGATATTTCAGGCGTCGCCATCAACGCTCGTGATGGTGGAGCTATTTCTGTTCAACCTCTGTGCGTTTACTCCAGTTCTTCTCGCGTTTAGGTTGTCGTTGACGAAGCTCGGCAGCGACGTTGTACGAGCCACGCTCAGGGTTGGCGGTGGTGATACAAATCGCGCAGTACAGTGGGGATTGGCCGAGGACAACGTATCTCAAGATTCCATCTAGCTGAAAGTGCCTCTGTCTATCATTATGTTACTCTGCAGAGTTTCCAATGATGGTCATTCGCTCAATGAGGACAAGAGGCAAATATACAGCACAATAAAATATCCAAGGCTGCATCGACCGCGCGGCAAAATGCGTTCCCAGGGACAAGGACACGTATGAAGCTTGTCAGGACATGTTCATCCGAACGATAACTTGAGTGTGCACACAATTCGAGCAGTGAGAACTCAACGAGCGTCTGATCGCCCCGATGAGGAACTGCCACCTCGAGCGGATGGACAGCTGTTTGCGTACGCTGTGCCGCGTGGCCTCCCAGGTGTCGACCTACGCTCACCAGCATGTCGCTGAAATCCTTCTACTGCTTTTAACTATCACCGATCTTGCAACTCTACTACAATTGATGTCCGTTTCAGCTACAAACAAATCGAGTCTCGAGTCTCGGTGAGTGTCAGCTCTACTCAGTATCATTTGGGCGTTCACATCTGCTTATCGCGCACCTATCTTCAGAGTTCGCATTGAAAGGTGCGTCGGTGTTGGTGGGATGTATACAATTTTTGACTCAATCTACCATTATTGTAGACATCAGGATCCTGTCTACCGCGGAGCTGTCCAAGAGCTCGATGTCTGGCTCGACAGCGAACCTTTTGAGAAAATAGCACTCATGCTGGAGATGGAGCACGACAAGGCGTGGGCAATGAAGTACATCGTGTCTGTATCCTCAGCATGATTATCGCAGGCTCAGAATCACACTCTTAATGCTGACGCTGTCGTCTTGGAGACGCTGATGATACAGCGTTATCTCCATCAGTCGCCCTTCCAGCGTGGCTCGAAGAAAAGGGCGGTATTCATCCAGGTCAAAGCCGATGAGTTACAGACTGCCATCGGTAATTTGACTAGCCGCATTGGTGCGTGTACATTAGGCACGACGATTTGCATCTGACATGATCATCACGTAGAATATTCCGGGAAGCAGCGCGGCGGCATGGCATTCATCATCGGGATGAAACCGGACGATTTAATAGTGAGTCGGGCCACTTTTACGCGATCAAATATGTGCTCACGAGAGCTCAGGAGGATCAGTTGAGGTAGGGCTTTGTTCGTATCAGACTCGCATCTACTAACATCGTAGTACTTCAGGTAGGGCTAGTTGATATCAGACTCGCATATACTAATGTCGTAGTACTTTCAGGCAAGTCATTCTCGTATTGTCTGTTGCTCTTGCTAATTTTAGTTACTCAGACCCTCAAAAGCGTGCGACCATCTTGGCTTCGACCCAGAAGCACAATTCGGAGGCGGAGGCGGGATGTCCCTCACTAGGCTTTGCGACACCTTTCGCGACATTTGACAGCGAGATGAGCCCCGAAGAACTATTTAACGTGATCTTCGGCAGTGGTCTCGGCGGCTTCGGTGGAGGAGGCCCTAGTAAGTCCTCGTCAACATCTGCACTACTAATCATTCTCATGCATATCCTCCAGTTTTCACAGCCAACTTCAGCTCAGGCTTTAGCGGCAATGGCTTCCGCACCCGCACATCCATCAACCACACCCAACGGCACCAGCAGCCCGCCGAGCCCGCAACGTCGCGCTTGATCTTCATCCAGCTCATTCTCCTCTTCGCCTTCTCGTTCCTCTCCGCTCTCCTCCAGCTCTTCTCCACGCTTCCCGCGCCCAACCCGCGCTTCTCCTTCTCGCCCTCGCCCCGCTTCAACATGGAGCGGCACACGAGCGGGCTCGGCATGCCGTACCACATCAACTCGGCCGAGTTCTCCGGGCACCCCCTCGCCGCGGAGATCAAGCGCACCGGCGCGGACAGCTCTGCTGTCGCACACACGCCGCCGGCGCTGTGCCGGTTCGAGGACGGCATCGACCGCGCGTATACGCAGGAGATGTACGCGCTCTGTCAGCGTGGGCTCGACGCGAAGCAGCGGCGGCGCTACCAGGCGACCGGTTTCTTCGGCATCGGCGCGGACCGAGAGAAGGTGCGACAAATCGACGCGGAGAAGGTTATGCATGCGAGATGCTACGCGCGACGGGGCTGCTGAAGGCGAAGCAGTGAGGCGGACTGGCCGCTTCCGCTTGGGACTGATAGATGGATGGTGTTCGCGTGGACGTTCTCTGCGTGCCTGCGAGACATAGCCGAACTTGCTTTCGTCGCCTCAGCGAGACGCGCGGAACACCGCAACTTGGCGCATGCAGACTCTCGGACAGCACGCGACGCAACGTTAGCATCCCACATCTACGACGCCATACCACCGCCCGGGCTCCTTGAAGACCTTTAACGTACGAGGACAGTACCGAAACGGGATACCGCTCGCGAGGAAGTCTGGGAGAAAGCCGCCAGAGTTTTTCAACGGTCTCAATGCTTGTATCCGACTCGGTTGGTCCAAGCTCAGCGCCACCCGACGTGGCGCCTGCCTTCCATCCAACACTACGTGGCGCAGCTTCGTCGATACCACCGGGCGCGACTGGCCATAGCCACAGGATCGCCGGAAATCCTATCATCCTGATTCGGGATGCCTGTGAGTAAATCCAAGTGGATCAGCGTAAATAGCTCACAGGACTGTGCGCTAGGGACCAGCGCCAGCGCCTTCTCGCGACATCCTCTAAGTCCCTTTCGATCCACTCACACTGCGTTGACGACGATTCGCACGCATCTGAGCGTTGTCGCCACGATCCTGCGCACCTCGCTTCTAGTCCTGAAATCGTCCTCGGCGTAGATATTCTCCAGGCACGGTACCGTGAGTCTGTTTTACCTTGCAGGACAGCAGCATTAGGCTTACCCATGTTTTAATACTGAGTTCAGAATGCTGGTGCTACCCTCACAGCGGACACGATCAAATCTACCCGACATCGTCAGAAGGCTCAAAATACCGAAACGATAACGCATCGTCGGGTTCCTTCACATTGAAGTGGAACCGCGATGCGGTGTGCCCAACGAGATCAACACCCTGAACAGCCTCGTCGAAAGCTCCGTCCCGCGAGCAGTACATCAATAGTCAAAGCCGCGTCTTCCTCCACTGACAATGAAAACACGCTCGACCGATCTTTCTGATGTCCTCGACGACCACAAGTTCAAACTTGTCGCCATACGACGCGAACAGCGTCAGGTACTCCCCATTTGCCTCAAACCGCACCGTGCTTCGGACCCCGTGTCCAGTATCTGCGTGTCAGGACTGCAGCTGTCCAATTACGCATATGATCGCTGCAAGACTGCTGTCAGTAAAATTCTGGCTGGTTTTCAATCTATACAAACCTCTCCCAGTCCGACATCGTGATACTCGTCGCGCGGCACCCCGACGCAAGCCCGCTCATCGCTGCGTGGCTCGCGCACGTCCATCACGTCCTCTGCCGCCGGCGACTGGCTGCACATCACCACGACACCCGTGTGTACTGCAACCACGTTCCTCGGCACGGACTACCAGCCCTTCTGACACTAGGCCACGAGCACGACGTGCCTTCGCACGGCCGCGTACGCACTGCCCACTGCATTGTGCGCGCACATCGCCGTCGTCGTCACGCCGACGACTTATTCCGGCATGCTGCGTCCCATGCCTGCGACCTCGGCGCGCGTTCCGGGTGGCAAGGGACAGCGACGCATAGTTGTAGATGCTCGGCGATCTCGCCGCAGTACTGGGCAGCTGCCGTACGACGACCACTCCCGCTTGCCTGCACGTTGTGCAACTCGACGGCCTACGTCCCGCAGGCCAATAACATCAATAGGCTCGACATCGCGGGCTACCTCGCCCTGCTCATTCAACATCGCGCATGCGGCGCCGAGCATGATGATCGGGCTGAAGCCGTACCCGTTGGCGTTGCCGCCGTCAGCTGGTCGTCCTTTGTGATACGGAGATGACGTGGCGGTCGTACTGGTGAGCAGCGGTGGCAGCGGCACAGCACGAAGAGCGGTCCATGTGCCAAGGCCGGGTTGAGAAAGAGCAATGACAATCTAGATGTCAGCAAGAAAGAAGTGGAGCCTGCACAGAAGCAGGGGGAGATGGAGCCACATTAATTATGGGCGGTGGCTTGCGAAGTGGATGTACAGGGCAGACAGGCGCGGCAGGCGGCAGAAATTTGACGGAGGACGTGAGTACGCGCTAATACTAGTACGCATGCGGAAGATTTTAATGGCTGACGACCCGTAGGTCTGCCCGGGTCCAGGAGACGACACGCCGCATGAGCTGCTTCCATTCTCCATGCCCGACTTCGTCGCGTCGCCTGCGCCCCCGTTGTTGACTTCGTACTTCTAACGTTCTTCCAGAACCAGTTGCTGCAAGAGTTGAATGCAGTGTACGTGCGGCAGTATGACGATGCAGATGTGCAATCTCGCCGATACTCCGCGATGTCGATGCGCGCGACAGTACGGCTGTATGCGAAGTTTATGAGAACACGACCTCCACAGAGGCGCGGCGGGCCGAGCCAAGACGGGTGTCGTGGTCGAGACGCAGGGGGCAGCGCATATACCGGGTGCAGACGCACGCGATAGGCAGGAGCGGGGAACGCGAGGCGGGGGGCGTGAGGACGGCGGACTGTCGGCATGAGGATGCATGTATAGCGGCGGCCGGCGAGTTGTTCGATGGGAATCATAACACACGGCCGCGCTCGCCTTGGCGTTCCCGATGGTCCCGCGATGAAGCTGCAGGACCCTGTCGCCGGGCTTGTGACACCGGAAGACTGCATGTGCTGTCCAAGCAGCCAGCCTCGCTGTACTGGCATCTGGCGACCGTTTACGGCGCGATGATATCGCAGCGTTGATGCGAGCAGAACGGGATGGAGCGCTGCGAGCAGGCCCTCAGGCGCATGCCTCAATTATGTTCTATCCGGGCTGGAGACGAGATCTGGCGTCGAGACGGCGCTTCGTGATGCGTTGACGCCACGGGAGGCAGGACAGTCCTTTTCTCCGGAATGAAGTCTGTCATGGGCCGAGCACGGTTTCGAGGCTGGGACAAGACATGGGCAAAGGCAGGACGCAAACGACGGACGCGACCTGCGCCGTTGCACAGATCTTCGAAACTGGGAATGAGGTGAGTCACAGGATTGCGATGAAACGACGCGTACTGACCGCCTTGTACATGGCGTAGCTCGTCGCCCTTCGTCCGCTTGGCGTGTTTGCGCACAGGCAAGTATCCGTCGGCGACTGCGTGAACTGATACGCTGCGCGCCCCACTGGCCCTTGTGTTGCAACGGCGGAGCATGAGGGCCTCGTTTGGTGATTTCAATCTACATCATCGTGCGTACTCCGCCTTGTCGTCTGTACGACTGCGATTCTTGCTGACTTGTTTCTTGACTATCCTACTATGTTATGTACAAGCTCGTGAGATGATAAGCAAGCCAGCATGAAACGATGTGCGTCGTTGCATGTATATCGGTTCTGGGATCACAGTTAAGTCATGATTATTTTTAGCTGAGCGATACTGACCTTCCCGTAAATGCAGTCACTGGTCGTCCTTCGGGGCGCTTGTCGTGCGTGTGAGTGGTCATCGCGGATCTGCACAAGAAGTGAATCAAGGCAGAACCACGCCGCGTCGACAGCGTCACTCTTGACATTGCCAGCGGGACGGTGCAACACGGCCGTCATATTTCTTCCCGAAGCTGTGAATACAGGTAAGTCATCAATCTTCTCTGTAGCGACGCTATACTTACTTCTCTTTACATGCCCTGTGTTGCACTCCGCCCGGCGCCGCGCGTTGCGCTTTCCGCGGCGTCTGCATCAAGTCCGAACCAGCGCCGCACCGCGTCTCGTGTGCAGCGCGTCAAACGTGCGCGCCCGCATCCCGACACCATAGCGTACGAGCTGGTATCGTAAACCTGCCAAACAGCAGAGCGCGTGAATGCAGCGGGGCTGAAATTCGTGAATCGCGAGGAGCGAGTGTTGGGTGACAGCGCCCTCGCCCTGCCCGTCGCGCGGGCATCACATATATTCGTCGCCATATCCGTCTCTATCCGTCTCTTCCCGTGAGGCGCAGCGATGGCCGGACACAGCGCCTTGCGTTGCTGTTCTCGCGGGAAGGCGGGAGGCTGCGAGCGTCGTCCGGCCCCTTCTGAGTCTTGATTTATGGTGATGGGGAGCTTCGAGACGATGCGTAGATCGCGTCAGCAGCGCGATAGGACGGGAAAATGCGAGGCGGCTGGCTGGCGGCATAGAGGCGAGCTATGCGTGAACGACGAGCGTCGAGTAGCGCGGCGACTGTGACACCTGGAGGGGTATCATGATGGGCAGGGGCATTCGTCGGAGCGTGCCAGGCCTTGCCGATATGCCACGACGTCGATGTGGAAGACGGTAGAGCTGCGCGTGGAATTTGCGGCCAAGAGGACCACCGCGAAGGCACGGCGGGACTCGTGAGCCTCAGTCAGTCGTGGGTGGATGGCGATGTTATCGACGGGCGAAATACCGACATGACTGAGGGCGCGGAGTCAAGCGGCGCTGCCGTCCCGTTATTTCCTGTAGAGGCGTTGTATGTAGCATGCGTGAGACTGTAGAATAGAGTTGACATACAGTAATTGAGTTTTGCGTCGTGCGCAATGGAGGAGGAAGACTACGCCTCTTGGCCCCCAAGCACCGCACAGAGATCTAGGCGCCTCGTGGTCGGGGCCTTCTCCATGCGCACTCTCCGATCACCCTCCCACTGCAGGACACCATCTCCCATCCCTTCCATGTGACTCTCGTCGCGGCCCACGGACTACGTCCCTTCATTCATCGATCCGCCAAAGCTCGTCCCATGCGCGTCAAGTACAGCAGCCGTACGATGGCCGAGCCCAAGTCGCGAGATCTCACGGGAAGTCCACCGGAATCGTTGGCCCGTGGTAGCTCGCTAGAATCAGAGCGACACCCTAAGCCTCTGGACGAGTAGATGTCCATTCAGTCTTCTATGGTCGAGGATATGATACCTATTGCGCACACAGTGGTCTAGTTCGCAGCACTGCCGGCTGAGGCCTCCGCACCTCATCAGGACGATGTTCAGGCATCAGGCGTCACGCCCATTGCACCAGCAGTCGAGGAGTTCGCACCACGATAGACGACTCTCCGTGTCACCAGGACGATTGCCAACTCTCAGCACCTGTCGATTTTGGCGAATGCGCGACCCGCGAAGACATCCTGGCTCCCTCCGATCAGACCGAACCTGAAATTTCGGACCCGTTCCTCGTCGACAGCCTCGACTCTCCCAGCATCTTGTCAGCGACCGACTGTGCGTCTTCCGTCACAATTCGAACCGTCCATGTCCGCGTCGCAGGTGGGCGTAGCCGAGGATATCTCCCTGTCGCTCCAGATACCCGTTGGATCGTCCGAAGCTCTCATGGTAGAAGAAAAGCAGGAGCCCGCGCCGCCCGTATCAAGCCAGCCCGTGGATGCGCCGCCGTCGTTGTCCGATTCTTCCAAGTCCGAGGCGCCCCCGATCTATCTCTGTAGCTCATCCTCCCGATCCCGAATGTACGCATATATTTCCATCTCATTCAGGTGGCTCATAAGATGCTCAACCCTCTTATATCACCTTGCTCTTTGGATCTCTACTTGCCCATCTTTCACTTTCGTTCCTTCACTTCATCCCCATGCCGCGCCGCATCGATATTGCTGTGATAGTTATGTTATACGCGTACAATAGGCCGACCCGCTGACGACGCTCTTGATGAAAAACATTCCGAATCCTGAGCAACGGCCGCGCCGCGCCGCGACTGGCGAGTGGGCGCGCACGGACATCCACACCCTCGTCGTGAGTCGTGCGATCTGTAGCCATGTTCCGCAGTCTGAGCCCGCTTGCAGATGACGAACAGCTGGCGCGACCTCGCGTGCATGGCCCGCGACAGGTTCGTGCAGTCCGATCCAGAGGACCTCAACGCCATCTTAAATGTGCGTGCCCAACTCCTCTACACACAACCTCCGAACTAAACGCCCTGCAGCTCTGGTCCCTACACCTCTCCGCCCTCGCGCGCCTGCGCTTGTTCAACCAACGCACCGCCGAAACAACAAACCTCTTCACCGCGCTGCACAGCGTGCCGGATGCTGCCGCGCGCGCGCACCTCTTCACGCATGTCCTGCCGTCCGAGCTCGAGGTCCTGCACGCGCGCATCAAGTACTGGGCCGGCGACGCGCGCGGGTACGTCGACGCGCTCGACGCGCTGCTCGGGCGTGTCGCACGCGGGCGTGGCGGGCAAGGAGCGATCGGGATCGGCAGATGTGGATGGTGGAGCGCGGGGCGCACGTGGGGCTTATTGCGGCGTCGCAGTCCATCGAGATGAAGGTGCGCCTCTTTCCCTTTTCCGCTTTCCCTTCCGACGGCAGTTTGAACTCGCGACGCAGGGCTACATCGCAGCGACGCGCCTCCTCGAGCCGCTGCTCGCGCAGCTCGCCGCGACGCCGGACCTCCGCTCCGCGATAGCATGCATCTATGTACTTGTAGGCGGGTCAGCTCGACGCGGCCGCGGCGCACTTCGCGGCGGTGCCGGACCCTAGTGCCCTCACGAAGGAGATGAATGCCGTGCTGCCCGCGACGGCGCATGGGGAGTGGGACGCCGTGGGTGCGGCGCTGCGGCGGATCGTCGAGAGCGATCGCAAGAACTTCACGGTGCGTGGCTCGCCCTATGCTGCGTTTGGCTCGACGTTGAGATAGGGCCTTACAGGCTGTAAATAATCTGTCGGTGGCATTACTGAGCCAGGGTAAGCTGAAGGAGGCGATTGGTCGCCCATAGTCTTAGGCATATTTGTGTGTTCATGTGGTGATTGCAGAGAACCGAGGTGCTAGAGGCGACGTTCTAGGCGTCGCCGTCGACACTTGCGATGGCGGAGCCATTCCTGTTCAACCTCTGTGCGTTCATCCCCTTGTTCGCATTTAGGTTGTCGCTGACGAAGTTGGGCAGCGACGTTATGCGAGCTGCGCTCGGACGTGGCGGTGGATAAGAAGCGCGACTTGCTGATGCAGGTCGCGTAGTGGAGCGAGGACGGGCTGAGGACGACGTGTCTCGAGATGCCGCCGAGTTGAAGGTGCCTCCGTCTGTCGTTGCTGTTATCCCCCAATTCGTATCGGTGATTATTGTTCGCTCTATGAGGGCACGAAGAAAATCTACGGCATAACGAATTGTTCAAAGTTGCATCGTTCGCGCGGCGAAACATGTCCTCAGACTCGACTGTCAGCTGCTCAGAGCAGGTTCCTTTGAACGATTACTTGGGTGCACTCAACTCGGGCGGTGAGAATTGCACGAGCGTCTGATTGCCCGGATGAGGAATTGCCACTTCGAGCGGGTGGACAGCCGTCTGCGTGCGGTGTGCCGCGTGGCCTCCCACGTATCGACCTACGCTCACCAGCACGTCGTCGCAAACCAGCTACTGCCTTCAACAACCACCGAATTTGCCAGTGTACTACAAACAATGTCTGCTTCAGACACAAACAACCCAAGTCTCCCGTCTCGGTGAGTGTGTGCTTTACTCAGTGTCGTTTGTGCGTTTACATATGCTTATCGCGCATCCATTCTCAGTGTCCGTATCAAAGGTGTGTCGGTGTCGTGGGCCGTCTACCATTCTTGACTCAGCCTACCATCATTGTAGATATCAGGATCCTGTCTGCCGCGGAGCTCTCCAAGAAGCTCGATGTCTGGCTCGACGGGAAACCTTTCGAGAAGATAGAGCTCATGCCGAAGATGGAGCCCGACAAGGCCTGGGCAATGGAGTGCGTCGTGTCTGCATCCTCGTCGTTAACATATCAGACTGACAAATTTTACTTTTAGGAATGATGCTGTTGTCTCAGAGACACTCATGATACAGCCTTATTTCCACCAGTCGCCTTTCCAGCGTGGCGCGAAGAAAAAGGCGGTATCCATTCAGATCAAGGCCGATGAACTACGTACTGTCATCCGCAATTTGACCAGTCGCATTGGTGTGTGTTCATTGTAGCATCGGGCCGACTCGCATCTGACATGATCATGTAGAATATTCCAGGAGCGAGCATGATGGCAATACATTCATCATCGGGATAGAACCCGACAATGCTAAAGTGAGTCGGAGCTATGTTTACACGACCGAATGTATGCTCACACGCGCTCAGGAGGATCAGTCGTTAAGGTAAGGCTCATTCATATCAAGTTCATACGCTACTAACATAATTGCAGTCCGTTGAAGATATTGATCAAAGGTAGAACATACATTTTCAAACCTGAAATAAGAGAATTGGTACTTATAGCTATCACTCAGATATCAAGGTTAATGATTTGAAGCTGGAGAATAAGATTCATATTCGGCTCATGATCGATAATGTCATGCTCCATGATAAAAGTCTGATAGGACCATTTCACTTGTATGTTTTATGTGCTGCATCCCATCATTTATCTTCAACTAATGGGCTTTTTAGTGATACATGGTCTCATTCTATGCTTGAGGTTCAGATTCTTGAACATTATCATGTGCGCAAGACAAAGCTTGTGGGTAGGATTAGAAAGACTGTGCAAGAACTCCTTGTGAAATCTCCAGAAGGTGAGTTTTATTTTTCTGTGTAGTACAATGCTTGATGCTGTTTTCAGAAATCCCCTTGATCCCATTTAAACACAACCCAAGCATCTCTGAGAGTTTCTCTCTTGTATTGGCTGTTCAATCACTGTCTCAAGAGAGGCCTGCAAAAGAGAGGCAAGCTCATGATGCCATGGAGCAAGCTTCTAAGCAGGTGGCTGCCGTTCTGTCTTCATCTCCTCTTATATCCTCTGTGACCCAAGGAGCTGAAATTGTACAAAATCTTTCATCTATGGACTCCATCCAAAATACTCTGAGCATGATTATGGATAATGTTGATGCACTTTCTGATGTTAGTATTATCCTGTTAAGTAGGACAATGGACTGACTGACTGATCTTGGTATCTAGATTCATCCATATGCCAAGATGGCATGGACCATTCTATCTGCCATTCCCAAGGTATGATTATATTCTGTAGAGCTAATTTTTAAATCATCATCTTTTTTGTTTTAGGCTTATTTGAATGACCAGTCAAGAATTCAAGGGCTTCAAGATCTGCTACAGGTTGTAAAGGACAATTATGCATTTGTGCAAGAGGTCATCACTCAAAATTATGACAAAAATTTGTCTCATCAGAAGATCATTGCTCAGATCATTCGGCAGACTACAGAGTGCTCTTATTTCATTCGTGACTATCTCTCATCCAATGGATTTGGTATGATCAATTTATATATAAATATTCAATGTGAAGTTGCTTATGTGCTGTTTTTAGCTTCTCGCCAACTCAAGAATCTAACATCTGATGTTCAAGCTAAGATTGACAAGTACAAGGAAACATTTGCAGCTCTTAGAGATCAGTTCAACAAGGATTCTGTATTGCAAACTGAGATCAGTATTTGTTATACTATGAATATGCTCACTGATCTGAGTAAGTATCATTGTTTTTTTATGATTGAATACTAATGCAATGCCATCTACAGCTGCTGAATACTTGCTGAATGATCTTGCTTATGCTCGTGGTGCTCGTTTTGACTTTGACAAACTTTGCTTGCCTGGCACTCGAGTTGAAATCATTGATGAAATTATAAAATGGGTCAATCAGACCAATGATAATGATACTGCCTCTCGAATCTATCTTTTGACTGGAGGAGCTGGCTTTGGAAAGTCCACTATTGCTCGAACAGTGGCACAGCAATTTAAAGCTATTGGAAGACTGGGATCTTCATTTGCATTCAATCGTGGCAGACAACAAACTATAAATGCTGAGAGCTGTTTCAGCACTATTGCTTTAGATATTGCAGATATTGTGCCAAGCTGGAAGGCTTCTCTTGTAGAGATCATTAAAAATGATCGTGGTCTACGTAATAGCATGACTATTAAAGAGCAATTTAGAGAGTTGCTTATTAAAACAGGAAAAAACTTGGTTATGACTGGTCCTATACTTGTTGTTATTGATGCTTTGGATGAATGTCCTTATGATATCTCTTTTCAAGATTTTATTGAGATGCTGGTTGAACAAACTGCAGAATTACCTTCAAACATTTGCATCTTGGTGACATCTCGTCCTGCAATTGGGATTCATGAGGCATTTCATAATAAACCACACATTATGTATAATAATATGGAAACTATCAATGCAGAATCTACAAGGCATGACATATACAAATTTGTGCAATCTCAGTTAACAGATGTGGCTGAGAAACAAGATAACTGGAGTGATATGCTTACACAAAAAGCAGAAGGTCTTTTTCAATGGGCATCTGCTGCATGCAGCTTTATCAAAAATGAGAGCACAGGATTGCTTGTGCATGAGAGATTTAAGAACATCATCACAGTTAGCTCATCACAGTTGGATGATCTTTATATTTACATTCTTGAGAATGCATTTTTACGTAAACTAAATGATAAGATAACCAAAGATCGTTACTATAAGGTGTTAGATTATATACTGTCTGTAAAAGAGCCATTGCCTCTTACTGCTCTTTGCAAGCTATATGGTGGTGACATCAATGAGTTCAGAGCAATTTTAAAACCATTGGCATCATTGTTTTATGGTGTTATATCAGACAACCATTTGAATGTTCCTGTACAACCATCTCATGTATCATTTAGAGATTTTTTAATAAATAAGGAGCGAAGTAAACAATTTTATATTGAGATGACATTTCAAAATGACAACCTTGCTACAGGTTCATTGACAATTATGAATGATGAGCTTCACTTTAATATGTACAATTTGCAATCATCATATAATCAAAACAAGAATGCTTTTATAGATTGCTCTAATATAGTTAAACCACACCTGATATACAGCTGTCGTTACTGGGCAGACCATTTATCTGCTTTAACAGATATCTCAAATCTAATTTCAATGTTCAAACTCTGGTCCTACAATCAGATTTTGTTTTGGCTAGAGATACATAGTTTGCAATATCAGCATGTAAAATATGCTAAAGATTCACTAACAAAAGCACTTTTTCTACTCAAGGTAAGCTTGATTTTTACAAGATATGTACATCACAAATTGATTGAACTTTTGAAGTCAACTGATGAAATAACTTTAAATGAATTGCTTGAAGATGCATATCAATTTATCACTCAATTTGCTATGCCAATCTCTCAAAGTGCTCCACACATATATTTATCTGCAGTCCAATTCTCACCTCAAAACAGTTGTTTGATGAAATGCTATTATTCTAAATTTAGCACTATACTAGATCCAACTAGCAGGAGACCAGGCAGCTGGCCACAAGTACAAGTACTGATTACTGGTTCTTCAAGTTGTGAATGCCTAGCATTTTCCCCAGATGGTAGACAGATTGTTTCAGGATCTCATGATAAAGCTATTCAACTGTGGGATGCCCAGACTGGCACTCCAATTGGAAATCCCATGACTGGTCATGATCATTGGGTCACATCAGTTGCATTCTCTCCAGATGGAAAACAGATTATCTCAGGATCTCATAATGCAATCATTCAACTATGGGACACTCACACTGGCACTCCAATTGGAAATCCCATGACAGGTCATGGTCATTGGGTCACATCAGTTGCATTCTCTTTAGATGGAAGACAGATTGTCTCAGGATCTCGTGATAAGACCATTCGATTGTGGGATGCTCAGACTGGCACTCCAATTGGAAATCCCTTGATAGGTCATGACCATTGGGTCACATCAGTTGCATTCTCTCCAGATGGCAGACAGATTGTTTCAGGATCTGATGATAAATTTATTCGACTATGGGATGCTCAGACTGGTGCTCCAATTGGAGGTCCTTTGACTGGTCATGATATATGGGTCACAGCAGTCGCATTCTCTCCAGATGGAAAACAGATTGTCTCAGGATCTCGTGATAAAACTGTTCGATTGTGGGATCCTCAGACTGGCACTCCAATTGGAGATGCATTGACAGGTCATAATCATTGGGTTACATCAGTTGCATTCTCTCCAGATGGCAGACAGATTGTTTCAGGATCTGGTGATGAATCTATTCAACTGTGGGATGCTCAGACTGGTGCTACAATTGGAGGTCCCTTGACAGGTTATGATGATTGGGTCACATCAGTTGCATTTTCTCCAGATGGTAAACAGATTGTCTCTGGATGTTGTGATAAAACCATTAGATTGTGGGATGCTCAGACTTGTGCTTTGATTGGAGATGCCTGGACAGGTCATGATCATAAGGTTACATCAGTTGCAGTCCCTTCAAACAGCAAACAGCTTGTTTCACAGTTTGATAGCAATACTGCTCTTATTTCTAATATATCAATTATGGTGAGTAGCATTTATTCTTATATCTTGCAAAGATCAAATTAGCTAAATTTATTTTTGTTCCCAGAACTTCCCTTACACAAATCAATCTCATGTGTCTCCTAATGGATGGGTGTATGGACCACATCAGGAAAACATGTCAGGGCTACTTTCACCTACAGTAGAAAATATAGTCTACAGTAGCTATAATAGATTATATATTCTCTGTAGCATCTGTTGATAGGTGGGTCTCTATTACAACTACATGTAGCCATCTGTAGCCATCTGTAGTGATCTGTAGCAGTCTGTAGATGGTATATCTACTATAGCTTATGCTAGTTACTGTAGCTTATGTTAGCTACTGTAGCTTATGTTAGCTACTATAGTTTATGCTAGCTATTAGAGTGCCATATTGCAGTATGTGAGATTCAATATAATATAGAACCCATTATAGTCTCTCAAATCACCTCTCCAACGATATATCATGCAAAACATATTAATTTGGTTGGTTACAACTGTACACTAATAGTATTGATATATATAAAATCTCCCCCTCCATATCCTTCTGCACCCCGTGGGAACTGTTTTGCTGCACCGAAACAGTTCCCACGCACTACAGGAGTGGGACTCGGAGGTAGCGAGAGGCGGCGACGGCGCGCTGGAGGCGGCGCGGGCGCGCTGGAGGCGGCAGGAGGCGGCACGGGCGCGCGGGGGCCCGGGGGAGGCAGCGCAGACGCGCGAGAGGCGGCGACGGCACACTGGAGGCTGCCGGGGCACACGAGGGGCCGCCGGAGGCGGCACGGGCGTGCGAGAGGCCGCGGGAGGCGGCGCGGGTGCGCGGGGGGCTGTGGGAGATGGCGGCAGCGTGCGGGAGACGGCGGCAGCGTGCGGGAGACGGCGGCAGCGCGCGAGAGGGCGCAGGCGTGCAGTGGAGGCGACGAGGGTGCGGTGGAGGCAGCCGGGGCGCACGAGAGACCGCGGGACGCAGCGGACGCGCGAGAGGTGGCGAGGGCGCGCTGGAGGCCGCCGGGCTGCACGAGGGGCCGCCGATGGCCACAGGCGTGCAAGAGGCCCGGGAGGCGGCACGGGTGCGCTGGAGCGTGGCGACAGCGCGCTGGAGGCGGCGATGGCACGCTGGAGGCGGCACGGGCCGCGCAGGGTCACGGGAGCGGCACGGGCGCGCGAAGGCTGCGAGACGGCAGCAGCGCGCGAGAGCATGGGCACGCGGTGGAGGCGCGAGGGCACGGTGAGCAGCCGGGGCGCACGCAGGGCTGCGGAGCGGCGCGGGCGCACGAGAGGCTGCGGGAGGCGGCACGGCGCGCAAGAGGCGGCGACGGCGCGCTGGAGGCAGCGACAGCACGCTGGAGCGGCGGGCGCGCAGGGGTCACGGGAGGCGGCACGGCGCGCGAGAGGCTGCGGAGGCGGCACGGGCTGGGGGGGGGCCACGGACGGCGTGGATGCATGAGGCGGCGAGGGCGCGCTGAGGCGGCACGGCGCGCGAGAGGCCGCTGGAGGCAGCGACGGCGCGCTGGAGGCCTCCGGGCACACGAGGGCCGCGGGAGGCGGCGACGGCGCGCTGGAGGGCGCGGGAGGCAGCACAGGTGCACGGGGGGCCGCGAGCGGCGGCCACGTGCGGGAGGCGGCGGGGCACGCTGGAGGCGCGGGGGCACGTGGAGGCGGCAGCGGGGTGGAGGATGAGAGCGGCGCGAGGGAGGCCGCGAGGGCACGGGGGAGCAGCAGGAGCACGCGGGGTGCGCGGAGGCTGCAGGGGTGCATGGGAGGCGGCGGAGGCACATGGGAGGCGGCGGGAGCGCGCGAGAGGCTGTGAGAGTTGGCGGTGGCGGCGCATGGGAGGCCACAAGGACGCGCGGGAGGGCGCGAGCGAGTGGGTGGGGGCGCGCGGGAGGCGGCAACGACCCGTTAAGTACAAAACAAGAGTATCGCTCGTGGTGTCGAGCAATACTCTTTCAATTAGTATAATAAAGCTATAATAGAACTATAGCCACGCACCTGTAATTCTCAGCCCAGCAGAGATGAAAGAAAAAAAAACGACACTTAAGAGAAAAGTTCCCGGGTGAGGAACGAGTGGGTAGATGGAAGAAGATGAGCTGGCAAACACGGACAGGGACTTGTGTGCACAGGCGTTGCACACGGGGCCGCGCGGCCCGTGCATTTTCTTTGACCATATATGGGCAATAAAACAGCACGGCGCGCACCGGGCCGTGCCTGCGTGTTTCGACTTCGAACAAAAAAGCTGCGCCGACTCCCGTGCGCCCTCGCCACCTCCCGCCCACCCTCGCCACCTCCCGCACACCCTCGCCGCCTCCTGAGTGCTCCCGCGGCCTCCCGCGGCCTCTCTCGCGCCCCTGCGGCCTCCCGCGCACCACTCCCGTCTCCCCGCCTGCTCCCATCCCCGCGCGCCCCGGGCCCCTCGCGGCCTCCCGCGCCCTCCGGCCTCCCCCGCCCTCGCGGCCTCCCCGCGCTCCCGCGGCCTCCAGCTCCCCTCGCGGCCTCTCGCGCGCCGCTCCCGTCTCCCGCGCGCCCCCGCCGCCTCCCGCACGTCGCGCACGCTCCCGCCGCCCCAGCGCACCCGTGCCGCCTCTCGCGTGCCCTCGCGCCTCCCGCCGCCTCCCGCTGCCTTGCACACGCCCCCGCCGCCTCCCGCGCACCCGCGTCGCCTCTTGCGGCCTCTCGCGCGCTGCTCCCGTCTCCCGCGCGCCCCCGCAGCCTCCGGCACGTCGCCGCACGCTCCCGCCGCCCCCAGCGCACCCGTGCCGCCTCTTGCGCGCCCTCGCGGCCTCCCGCGCCTCCCGCCGCCTCGCACACCCCCGCCGCCCTCGCGCGGCCTCGCGCGGCCTCTCGCGCCCACGCCGCCTCCATCGCGCCCTCGCTGCCTCCCGCGCGCTTGCGCTGTCTCCCGCGACCTCCCGTGCGCCTGCGCCGCCTCTCGCGGCTTCTGCGTGCGCACCATCTTCCGCGGCCTATCGCGCGCCGCGCAGCCTCCCGCGCCCTCTAGCGCGGCTGCGCCGCCCTTCTTGCCTCTCGTGCGCCCACGCCACCTCCAGCGCGTGCTCGCTGCCTCCAGCGCGCGCTCGCAGCCTCCTGCGCGCCCTCCCCCCGCGCGCTCGCAGCCTCCAGCGCCCTGGTGGCCTCTCGCACGCCGCGATCTCCCGTGCGCAGGCCGCATGCCCTCGCAGCCCCCAGCGCGCCGCCGCATGCCCGTGCCCCTTCTCGTGCCCCTTTTTATGCCGGCCGCAGCCTCCCGCGCACCCCCGCGGCCCCCCCGCAGCCTCCCACGCACCCCGTATGTCCACCGGCACCGCATGCTGCCTTCCCCGTGCCCGTGCCATCTTGTGCACATAGGCACTGCCTAGTGCAAGGGTGTGGGAAATGTTTGGCTGGAGCCAAATGTTTCACACGCACCATTTTTTTTTCTCAAGTCCTGATACACGCACATGTATACTACCTGCAGCACATTATTGTACATGTCTCCATATGAAAAACATTGTGAACATCTATAGTGAAATTGAAGGATGATTTAGGCAATTAAGCATGCTTTTAAGAGTGCAGAATAGCTCAGAATGAACGATTTATTTTTGTGATCTACCAGAGCTACAGGAGGTACAGTAGCTGTAGTGCTGGCTTTGTAAGATTGCTGTGCCTCCGGGTATCAAACTAGTGGCTTATGGTAGCCAAGACTCGGTTGCTTGTAGCCAAGGCTCGGCTACTGTTGTCATACCTCGGCTATCACCACAAAAACCGTTTTTCCTGATGCACAGGGCCAATTATTATTTTGGCTACCTCATTGGTATAGGATTGGTCTGTATAGACCTAGTTTATTGCACATAATGGGCCCTATCTATACAGCAAAGATTGATATGAACAAGTTTCATCATGGAGAGGATTGGACAAAGTGCTATTTGGGCAATAACCAGTCATTATAATATTATACTTTGATCTCAACAGCAAAGAGTTACCTACTACCTATAAAGCACAACAGATTCAAAATCTATATATATATTATGCTACTCATCTACTTACATTTGACTGTAGTTGCCTTACATTAGAAACTACATATGAAAACTGTTTTGCTTCTCTGGATGATATCTCTTAATCTTTCAAATGTCCATGCAGCAAAAAGTGCTTGTTTTTGTCAGTTAACTCCATTCTATTGGAGAACATTGTCAAATATTATGAATATATGCATGGTGCACCACATAGTGGAAGGCCGTCTAGCCAATTTAGCCTGAGTTTCCTTGTTCAAAAGAATAGTTTGTACTAATGTGAACTTACAAACAGAACCTTTACTAACATACAGCCGCCGTCCATAGCGGGGCACAGGGTCAAGGCGCAAAAATAAGTGAGACATGTGAAGCGAACAAGGCAAATCGGGTACTGACCGTTCGTCGAGAGCAGAAAGTGTGCGGCATTCTGGTGTTTGCACCATCTGATCTTGTTGATCTTCTCCTCGATCTCGAAAGACTTGAGGCAATCGAGCTCTGGCTCGTGCGATTGGAATTTCCAGTGTAGAATTTGTATTCGCATCCTTTTTTCTGTGGGCGAGTACGGACTGTCAGTCAGCGTGGAGAGCGTACCGAGAATGGCGTATAAACAGAACCAGCCACCGGTTAGATGGTGAGAGCATGTCACACTGACCATGTCATTTTGCTCGAACAAGACAACCCGACCACCCTTGTCTCCAGTTGCGAGGTAATTGCCCGACTCGACGATGGAAATGATATCGGCTGTGGATGGATCAGCAACAAGTATGAGCATTTGGGGCGAGCTAAGGTTGCGCAAGGTGCACAACGAGACGTGCAGCATGCGTAACGGGGGCTCGGGGCGAGCTACACGTTGGTGAATGTATAACGGCTACACACCTTCTGTGATATCCTCTACATCACCCCTGTCTCCGAAACACTGTGCGAACCTCTAGCCGCCGGAAAGGGTAGGGGTTTGATGGTAAGATGGAGTGCAACGTCGAGCAGTGCAGAAAATATAGAATAAGTAATACTTATGTACTAAGGGGACGGCTAGGGAGGGCGTATGGAGCGGGCCGGACGAGGACAAGGCTTCAGACAGCAGGATGTTGCGCTACGAGTACGACCTGGTTCTATTAGCACATGGGGCACTCTGTAATAGAGTAAATATGATCAAAGTTAGCGCAATCAAGTTGTTTGCAGCACAGACTCACAGAGGAAGCGGACAGCGACGAAAGAGAGTCCTACTTGGCCCCCAAGCACCAGACAGAGCGCCGCCTCGTGGTCGGGGTCTCCAGCGCCTGTCGCTTTACGCTCCCTCCCCTCCCCTCTCCCACTCGACACACTGCTAGCCATGCGTGTCCATCCCCCTGCAAGCATTGCCCGGATCAGACACCTCACAGCTTTGGTCCCTGCGCCTCTCCGCCCCTGCGCCTCTTCAACCAAACTGCCGCCAAAACCATCAACCTCTTCACCGCGCTGCACAGCGTGCCGGCCCCCACCCCGCGCGGACCTCTTCGCGCCCGTTCTGCCGTCCGAGCTCGAGGTCCTGCACGCGCGTGTCAAGCACTGGGCCGGCGACGCGCGTGCGTACATCGACGAGCTCGACGTGCCCCTCGGCGCGTGCCACGCGTGGGGCGGCGTACAAGGAGCGATGGCGGCCGACAGATGTGAATGGAGTGCGGTGCACACGCGGGGCTCATCGACGCGTCGTCAAGATGACCCGTTATCTGTCACCTCCCTCTCCGCACTCCCACCCGCGCAGAGCTGCTGATCCGCGATCGCGCGCATTTACCTGCAGGCAGGCCAGCTCGACGCGGCCGCGGCGGCGCCAGACGCCAGTGCTCTCACGAAGGAGATGAATCCAGTACTGCTCGCGACGGCAAGCCGCGAGTGGGACGGCGTGGGCGCGGCGCGGCGCCGGATTGTCGATGGCGATTCGCAGAACTTCATGGTGCGTTGCTGTGTAGTATTCAGCGGGAGAGTCAATGCTGATGGTGGGATAGGCTGTGGATAATTTGTCGGTGGGGCTGCTGAGCCACGGCAAGCTGGAAGGTAAGTGGTTGCGCATGGTCTTGGACAAATGGGGCATGCTCATGTGGTGATTGCAGGCATGCGAGGTGCTCGAGGCGGCATTCCAGGTGTCGCCATTCCTATTCATCCTCTGTGGGTACGTTTCAATCCTTTTCGCATCTAGGTAGTTGTTGACGAAGTCCGGCAGCGACGTGGTACGAGCTACGCTCATGAGCCTGCGCGACGGGATGTCATTCATCATCGGGATGGAACCGGACGATGTAATTGTGAGTTAGAGCCACTTTTACACGACCGAATATATGCTCACGAGGACTCAGGAGGATCAGTCAAGGTAGGGCTTGTTGATCGACCCTCAAAAGCGTGCAGCATATGACCGTCACGGCTCTGATCCAGAAGCATGGTTCGGAGGTGGAGGATCGAGTGAGATGTCTTCATCTGGTTCTTCTCCAGTGTTCACAGCCAGCTTTGGCCCAGGCTTCCGCGGCAACAGCTTCTGCACCCGCACATTCAAGTATCACGCCCGACAGCACCGGCAGCGAGCCCGCAATCCCATACTCGATCTTCATCCAGCTCCTCCTGCTCATCCTCCTCTTCGCCTTCTCCTTCCTCTCCGCGCTCCTTCCTCTCCGCGCTCCTTCCTCTCCGCGCTCCTTCCTCTCCGCGCTCCCCCAGCACTTCACCACGCCGCCCACGTCTGACCCGCGCTTATTCTTCTCGCCCTCGCCTCGCTTCAACATGGAGCGGCACACGAGAAGGTTCGGCGTGCCCTACCACGTCAACTCGGCCAAGTTCTATGGACACGCCTTCGCCGCGGAGATCAAGCGCGCCGGCGCAGACAGCTCTGCCGTCGCGCGCGCGCGCGCTGCCCGCGCTGGGCCGGTTCGAGGACGGCATCGACCGCGCGTACATGCAGGAGATGTACGCGCTTTGCCAGAGCGGGGTCGACGCGAAGCAGCACCGGCGCGACCAGGCGATCGGCTTCTTCGGGATCGGCGCAAACTGGGAGAATGCGCGCCAGATTGACGTGGAGAAGATGCGTGTGAGACACTGCGCGCAAAGGGGCTGCTGAAGGTGAAGCAGTGAGGCGGACTGGCTCCCTTATGTTTGGCTGATAGATATTTGATGGACCTCGCGTAGCCGTTCTCTGCGCACTTGCGCGAGACCATGGCACATGCTTTCGTCCGCGCCCGGCGAGACGTGCAAGAAGCCGCAGCCTGGCGCATGCAGACTTGAACAGCACGCGATGCGACGCTGGCATCCCACAACTTCAACGCAACTCCGCCGCCCGCGCTCCCTGGACACCTTCAGCCTGCGAGGACAGTACCGACACGGGATGCCGCCCGCGAGGAAGTCTGGGAGAAAGCCGCAAGAGCTTTTCGACGGTCCCAACGCTTGTACTCGATTCGGCCGGTCCAAACTCAGTGCCACGCAACGTGGCACCTGCCTTCAATCCAACACAATGCAGCGCTACTCCCGTGCTCTGCAGTGACGTCGATGTCTGTGGGCGCGACTGGTCATAGCCATAGGACTGCCGGAAATCTTATCATGCTGATTTGGGATGCCGGTGAGTAATTTCAAATGGATCAGCGTGAATAACTAGAGTATTCACAGGACTGCGCGCTGGCGGCCAGCGCCAGCGCTTTGTCGCGACATCCTCGAAATTCCCTTCGACCTGCTCACACTGTGCTAATGACGCTTCACACGCATCTCAGCGTCATCGCCACGACCCCGCATCGTCAAAAGGCTCAACACATCGTCAGAAGGCTCAAAATACCGAAACAATATAACGCACCGTCGGGTTCCTTCACATTGAAGTGGAATGGCGACGCGGTGTGTTCAACGAGATCATACCCTGAACAGCCTCGTCGAAAGCTCCGTCCTGCGAGCAGTACATCAACAGTCCAGGCCGCGTCTTCCTCCACTGACGATGGAAAGAAGCTCGACCGATCTTTGTAATGTCCTCGACGACCACAAGTTCAAACTTGTCGCCATACGACGCGATTAGGTGCTTGCCTCGAACCGCACCGTGCCTCGGACCGTGTATCCGGCATCGTGCGTGTCAGGACCATGGCTGTCCAATTATGCATATGATTACTGTAAATAAAATTTTGCTGTCTTTCAATCTACATATCTTAGCCTCTCCCAGTCCGGCATCCTGACACGAGCGCGCTCATCGCCGCCTGGCTCGCGCACATCCATCAAGCCGTCTGCGCCGCCGCACCTGTCTACATTGCGACCGCGCTCCTCGGCGCGGACTATCAGCTCTTCTGGCACTATGCCACGAGCACGACGTGCCTTCGTACGGTCGGGTGCGCACTGCCCACTGCATTGTGCGCGCGCATCGCCATCGTCACGCCGACGACTTACTTCGGCATGCTGCGCCCCATGCCTGCGACCTCGGCGTGCGTTCCGGGCGGCAAGGAACAGCAACGCATAGCATAGCTGCAGATGCTCGGCGATCTCGCGGTGGTACTGAGTAGCTGCCGTACGACGATCACGCCCACTTGCCTGCGTGCTGTACAACTCGACGGCCTACGTCCCGCAGGCCATTGACATGAATACGCTCGACTTCACGGGCTACCTTGCCCTGCTCATTCAGCATCGCGCATGCGGCGCCGAGCATGATGTTCGGGATGAAGCCGTACCCATATACGGTGCCGCTGTCAGTTGGTCGTCCTTTATGATGCCATGATGCCCGTGCGGCTTCGCGAGCAGGGCACACGCGGGCAACGCACGGCGTGGATAATGACGCGGCGGTCGTACTGGCGAGCAGCGGTGACAGCGGCACAGCATGAAGAGCAGTCCATGTGCCAAGGCCAGATTGAGATAGAGCAGTGACGATCTGGGCGTCGTGGAGCCTGCACAAAAGCGAACACGGGAGGAGAACCTGGTAGTTGTGTGTGAATAGTCGGATATATTCTGGGCCCCAGGTGCCCCAAGATACGTTCATTTCCCTGTGGATCCTGTTAACAGAAGATTCTGGCTTTGCTGAACGAATTGATATGTACCACCATTCTCATGCTGAACGGGTTGGTGCTTGAGCCGGCCTCGTACACCAGAATTCGGCACGGATCTTTGACCTTTGAAGAGATGCCACGAAACTGGTAAGAAGCACAGGGTATGGTGTTGATGTAACGTGATGGATATTGTCCTTCCGCAACTTCTAACTTAAGAGCAGGAAGGTGACGATATGCTTGACTGCGCCAGTAGCAACTGTCCATAGCGTATCATCCGAAGACTCGTCGCAGAATGTGAATAGCAGCAGGCGCCCTCATAGCATAGACTCGCTGCGGGCAAGCAGCCCCTATGATGCCACCACTGCTATCAATACTTTCGTTCGCCCTTCAGCCTACTTCAGATGCATCATCTTACTCTCAGACTTGCTGCTGTGGTCACGAAAAGTGCGAACATGCAGTGGCTTGGGGGGGATTGGAAATGCATACTATCATATCGGTGAAGAAGATGTTAGGTGCCTGCTAGTCGCTTTCACGATGTAACTGTGACTCACGCAAGATGAAGTCAATCGGCCACTTTTGAGTAAGCCATGGCCAAGTGCGCGAGGAGACAGAAGAGTATCTCAGTCTCCGTGTCGTCTCCTCGCGCTGTTGACAGCATAGTTCCGACAAATGAGACGACGAACAATGCGATATTGATATTTCCTTCGTTATGCCAAGAAATTCTGACGACACCTTCTCGACATGTCGTCTGGGTCCTTAGCACTGCTCCGAAAGCCAGTATGCGTCTGCATTGCTGTCGGTGCGCAGCTGCTGATAGGCACTGAGACTGGTCGAGACGGGAGTGAGGGCGAGGAAGTATCCCAGTTTCGGGACCTCGAACTCGGCCGTGGCTCTGGCGCTGACGCGCAAGAAGATTGCGCAGAGCATGCACGCCAGCTTCGCGCAGAGACAGATAATTTGTGTTTAAACTTTGGTTTACACGAATCTAATCTGGCTCGATCTCTCTTGCGATGCGTCGCGTTTGTCAGGCCGCGCCTCGACTCTATTTTGGTCGCCAACCATCGTCTCGCCGCGCGAGTAGTCTCGCAGACATCGCTGAACCCTTGCCCGGAGTGACGCGCTGACCGCGGCTGTCTGTCGCGGTTGGTCAGCGTTGTCTCGGATCCTCCTACCATGACGCGGGAGGTATAAGAGTTGAGCGAGGCGGGACTTTATGTCCCCTAGACTCTCTCTTTCTCTCGCAGGTTCGTATCCTCTCGCCTGAGGAGTCTCTGCACCGCGTGCTCACGAATTACTCTTCTCGCAGAGTAATTAAAGAGTGTCTTTCGAGCTCCCGCCGCGCCCGCCCTTTTCGTGTTTCTTTTGGTGCTCTTTTTTCGCTATCTTATGCCCGCATCTATTATCTACACAATTGCCTCGATGCCCGTATGCACGCTATTGTGAACTACGCTTCAAAACGGACTTTCTTTCTATTTTTTCTACTCGCTAATACTTCCTCCATCACTGTTCCCGCTGTTCTGTGATTTGTCGCTCGCGCTGCTTGTAACGTCCCGGTCCCTAGTCACGCGCTCGTCCAATCCCAGTCCTGTCTGTCCGGGCGCCTCCTTCGGGGGGCGTCGCCTTGCCCTACTCTTCCTGCTGGAAGCGCTCTCCCGCTGCATCAGGAAACTCCTCACTTTCCTGATTTCACTGGTTTGGGTCTGACTTGGCTGTTTTCCACACAATACGGCGACTTTCGCCGCAACCTACGGGCCAGACAAAAGTGACCTAAGGCCGCAAGTTACGGGCTGGTCAAACGAGCTCAAATGACACCTTTTTGGTCCGTAAGCTACGGGCGAGCTCAGTTTCCGCATAGACCGCAAGTTACGGGCCAGCTTATATAGATATGTACCATAGCTTACAGCTGAGCTCTGCCCCCTATATCTCATGCCTCGTAAATTACGGTCGAGCTCGTCTCGGTTTGCCCCCATCCAGATTAACGGACCCGGACCTGGACTACACCATCCGGACTCATCGCCAAATCCGGATCCGGATCCGGTTTTCGGTTCAGCCGGATTAACCAGGTCTCGGATTAATTGTTCCAGCACTTGCGGACTGCTACGTTCTCGGACTAACGTGTACTTCACTGACTCTCTCGGACTCGGACTCGTCAAATCAGATCCGGGCATTCCTTGACTCACCGGACTCGGATTACCATCCTGATTTCTAAACACGTCCACAGGCATACTGAAGACCAAATACAAGAAACTACATTGATTTATGATACTTCTCAAGCTCAAATGCAGACTGACAGATGCGGACTACCTGCGTATACAGCACAAATGAAGACACGGATGGAGATGGACGAGGAATGCTGGACTAAATAGAGAGTAAATAAGACCAACCAACCGCAACTATGTGCTGACGGTCTCATGCCTTGCGGCGAGGGTGGGGATCTGGTCCTTCAGTGCATTGTAGCCCAACTGGAGGTCTTGCATCTGACCCTCCATGCGATGCTGCTGTGCACTGACATCCTCTTCCTGACGCTGGATATGCATCCGGACTCGGCGCAGCTCCTCCTTCAGGTCATCGACCTGGCTTTGGAGAGACTGCGCCGTAGACCATGAGCGCTGGCGCGAGGTCCGAAGCAAGTTCATGCTCACATCGCGGGTCAGAGTTGGATGGCTATTCAAGCCGCTCCTCGCACCGCTCCCACTACCCAATGCCCCTGGGAAAAGGGTGAGCACTGGATCACCCAACTAGTCAAGCAGTTGCTCACCGGTCTGCTCCCTTCCAAGACCACCACGCAACCCGCTAGGTCCAGCTCCACTGTCATCGTCTGGCTGATCTTGGGGCAGAGAGCGGCGCTTCTTCCCAGCAGGAGCTGCAGCAGGAGCTGGTCCTCCCTCATCATCTGATACCACATATTCTGCAGACTTTGGAGGGTCTGAATATAGTCCTATTAGCCCCATGCACTCTCCTAGATGGAGCGGATTACCTTTCCGTTTCTTGCCCTTGCCCTTCGGAGCTCGGTCTGCTCGCTGCTCCGCACCTTCCCCCTCCTTGTCTCCATCGGCAACTCTCTGGCCGGTCCGACGGGTTCTGCCCCGTCCACCCACCAACGGACACTTAGCCCGGCGTTTCCAGCACCACCAGCATGCATCTGAGAAAACTGAATTTTATATAGCTGCAGGTTATGTTATAGATGCTATGATTGAGCTATGAGAGCTATGTAGTTTGCTTATCCAACTATGTAGTGCTATGGGAGCTATGGGAGCTTCCATAGCTAGCAGTGTCAGCTATATAGTGTATCATAGCTTCTATAGCCAGCAGTTTGAGATATATAGCACTATCATACACTATCATACTTAGTAAGATAAGCTATGGCCACTGTCAGTACTATGTCAAGTTGACAAGGTACTTTGGTACAAAATGTTCAAAGTCAAAATAATATTCAATATTGTAACTACTACATACAAGCACACTACAAGTAGGAATACCACAGGCATGCAGTCACGCACTGGCCGGGTGCGATAAGGTGCACACGCACACGAGGCGCGGCGCGGCGCAGCAGTCGTGCGCGAGGCGTGCAACGGGCCCATGCGGGGAGCGACGAGGCGTCGGTGGGCAGCTACAGCCGCGCGCATGAGGTACGGAGGGAGGCACCGCGAGGCGAGGGCGCGGCGGACCCGTGCGCGAGGCGCGGGAAGCGGCATGCGCGGCGTACAAGGCCCGCGCGCCGGAGGGCGAGGTCGCGGCGGACGTGCGAGCGCGCGGGGCGTACGCGAGGCACCGGGGTACGACGGGCCTGTGTGCGAGGTGTCGGCAGCCCGCGCGAGGCCTGCGAGAGACTCGCAGGGCGGCGCAGGCTGCGGTGGGTGCGAGAGGCCCACGGGGCGTGCCCAAAGCATCAGGCTCCGCGCACGAGGCGCGGGGCCATGCGCGACGCAGAAGGCCTCTACGCGACGCGGAACGCCCGCGCCGGAAGCGGAAGGCGCGAGGGACGTGCGCGAGCCATTGCGCTGCAGCCGGCCCGTGCACGACGCGACAAGCCTGCGCGCGAGGCGCGATGGCCGCATTGCGGAGGCAGCGCGGGGCCCGAGGTACGGGGCCCGCGTGCGAGGCATCTGGCAGCGGCGCGGCTGCGCACTGGCAGCACCACGCGCGATGTGCGCGCCCGTCCCGTGTCGTGCTGCGCTGGCGGGCCGTGCGCGACCCGTAGGCCGTGCGCGAGACGGGGAGGCCGCGGGACCGCACGGACGTCGAGGGGCGGTGACGTGGCCCATGCGCACGTCGTTGACAACGTGCGGGCGACGGGCCGCGTGTGCGCGTGCGTAGCTCACGGCCCTACGCACGTTGGTGTGTGCGAAAGGCGGAGCGGCGGCGTTTGAGGTCGCGTAGGGGTCTCGTAAGTTGTTGGAAACATGCGCGAAGGCGGAGCTGCGCGGGAGACGTGGGCATAGCGCGGAGCGGGTGGGATGGGCGGAGGGGATGGGGAGGGCGCGGAGGGGTCGTGCGATGAGGCGCGGAGGGCGGTGAGGGTGGAGTGAAGAAGCGTATCGAGAGTATCGCTCGAAAAAACCGAGCATACTCTCTTTGTTAGTAAAGAAACTAGAACAATAACTCGATTCTACTTACCTGATTCCTTCTCCCCTGCTCCCTAAGCTTCTACACCTTCGAGTTTGAGGACGATCGGGCGAACGAGGGAGCAGGCAGCGAGGGAGCAGGCAGCGAGGGAGCAAGGTGAGAGAGACAAACAAACAGTGAAGTCGACGCGGGTTCGGTGCGTCAGCCACCGAACGAGCGAAACTTTTCGAGCCCTCACAAATCAGAAAAAATTTGTATAAATTGTATAAAAAAAGGCAGTAACTATGTACTGTACATACAACGAAAACTAATGAGACTTCTAGCTATTAAGTATATGTAGCATCCCTGCGTAGCAAAATCGAGTTAGTGGAGTCTGGCGCCCAGTCCTGTGACGCGGCACTCGGCAAGCGCCCGGCAGCCACAAATCCCGGCTCCGCCCGGGATTCGTATATAAGGCGCGCACAACGCGCGTTGCCTCTTGTTCTTTAACCCCCACGATACCTTGCCACGTCGATGCCTTCATCGTCGTTGTTTGCTTGCTCCTCGTCGTCGTTCGCTCGTTCGTCGTCGTCGTTCCTTCGCTCGTTCGTCGTTGTCGTTCCTTCGCTCGTCATTCTTCTCTTTGCTGTCAACGGTAAGCCTTTATTATTAGTTATCTTATAAATTACTAATGTCTTCACACTACACTACTATTGCAGCCTTACTAAGTAAGCTCAGTTGTGTCTTGTACTCTGATGTCTTCATATTGTCTCGTAAGTTTTTGCTTTTTTGGTGACATGTTAAGCTTTTATGTGTTATCTTTGTTATCTGCTAATACTAATAACTTGTTTCTCTTATATATTGTTGCATCTCATAATCATTGTAGGTTTGTTATCTTAATATATGTAGTAGTCTTTGTAGTCTTAGAAGCAATGTCATATAATGACATTATATGAAAAATATAATGATTTTTATTTTCTATGTTTGTGAACTTGAATAAGATTATTGGACTATAATATGTTGGAACAATATATTTAATAGATGTGATCTAGGGTAGATAGGAATTTACTAGCTAGATATGAGATAATGATGGACATATAACATATAAATTGGCATAGCTTTTATAGCCATCCTATACTACAATAGCTATGGCAGCTATGATATCTTTATACCCTATGCTATGGGAGCTATGTAGCTTAATTAAAATCGGTGAGTTGGGAATCGAATGAAGGAGTCATCATGAGCGCTCCGATGCCGGCGTCACCGTGCGAGACCTCTGGGCTCCATGAGAATCAGACGGGTGTCCAGGTAAAGATCTGTACTCGCGTCTGATACCGCAGAGTGGCTGTGGTGGCAGGCTGGGTGACTTCCGCTGAGGATCCACCCTGCTTCCGGCAGGTGGAGTGGCTGTATGGGCAGACTGGTTTCCTCTGGCTGAAGATCGAGTACTGCTAGCGTCCACCGAAGATCGAGTGCCGCTAGTGTGAGATGAGGGTGGGATGGAGACCGTGTCCTCATGAGCCCCTTACCCAATTTCATATTCAGTCTGTAAACAAAAAGAAACTAAGATAAATTGCTTACACTGCTAACCGGAGCGGGTATGATTGTGATCAATCTATCCAAACGTCGCATGTCCGCTGGGAAGTACCCATACGATACCATTTGAAGGATCTCGGGGGGATAGATATACCCACCGTCCAGGTCTTGTGTCATAGTTGACCATTAAGTTCACGAACGGTGCCCAGAAAGCAGGTCCGCAGGTAAAACGTTCGACTCGCGCAATGGTCTGAAGTCGAGTTATCTCGGACTGAAGTGATATAATTAAAATTCAAATCAATACTGCGCAAACTACTTACAACTCTCCGGTGAAGTGCATTGGTATAAAATATCCGTTCGGGGGTGGAATCTCGTTCTGGAGGTGACCAGCAATCTGTAATTCCATGCCAAGCACGCGGTACTGATTGAGAAGACTTTGTGCCACAGGGTGTGAAGGATCCATGCTTAATGCTGAGACTCGACAGTGAAATGATATGGGTGAGGGAGGAGAGGGAGAATAGTGAGATAACACCCTGAGGAACCCATTATATTGGAACTGGCGACAACGTGCTTGAAGCTTGCTTGAAGTCGCCGTTGATCATAGTCGACGTCATGTAGTCCGCGCCTAGATATGCAATCCTTATATTATCAGACCCTAACCCCACCACCTTTTCTCCTCGTGCATGTGCATTAGGACAACACCCTGTGTTAGAAAGTTTCATCCCCCCTCTACCTCACTCGCTGCAGTTGACCGTTCTCTGGTGGACTGTGATCTTGAAGACCGGTGACACAATGGGTACGGAGCATACTCCATGACATTGCTTGTTTCCGACTAATCCAGAATGCGATGGTATCATCTGTACCGCATGCATCTCACCATAGGCGAATCCGAACATCAAGGATTTCAAGCCTTGGCAAGGGAAGCAGACCTGGTCTCGGGGAGCGATGCAACCGGGAACATTTGCGGCCTGGATGCAGCATCCAACGACAATGCACTATCGAGTCAAGAGTCCTGGAAACTGGACGAAGGGCTGGTATGCGGGCCTGCATCGGACATCAGTAAAAGGTGGCTGACAATTTTCAGGACCTTCTGCTCGAGTTTGGTGATAAGCCCCAAGAAGCGGAGAAAGGACTGGATACCTCACGGTATGTGGCTTGTCGTTTTGTCGGTATGACAACTCATAGTAAGGCCTATTGTAGCAAAAAGGATGCCGCCGTTGATCCGTCACCTGCAGTCCGCACTCAGTCCATTGACGAGTCCTGGGAACTGGATGAGGGGCTGGTATGTGGGCCTGCATCGGACATCAGTGAAAGGCGGCTGACAATTTCCAGGACCTTCTGCTCGAGTTTGATGATAAGGCCCCGGCAGCAGAGAAAGGACTTGATACCCCACGGTATGTGGCTTGTCGTTTTGTCGGTATGACAACTCACAGTAAGACCTATTGTAGCAAAAAGGATGCTGCCGTTGATCCGTCACCTACAGCCGACACTCAATCCATTGAGCGGCAAAGTGGAGGTGATGCTGGACCGGTTTCAGTAACCCCACGACCCCTTGCCCCCGAATTATCTATTGTGGAGTCCAACGTCGAAGAGCCGGCATCTTCTCAAAGGGCCGTCCCAACCTCCGAGGATGTTGAGATGGAAGACAGCTATGATACCAGGGACCAACAATCTGCATCGGTGGCAGAAGCATTCCCAGCTCGCACCGGAGCCCAGGTGAGTTGAGCTGGATAGATTTTGAGATGCCTCTAAAGCACTTGTGCATAGAACGAGGATTACACCAGCTTTCTACCCGATCCTCCCAGAGAACCGGTCAAGAATGAGGCAGACCGGATTCAGTGGGTCACAGGCGCACTCGAAGGTACGATTTCTGCTAAATTTTACTTTTTTTATAAACTATGTTGATCTGCTGTTTAGCTCATATCAAATGGATTGCGGATCGGAAGAAGGCCCTTCTCCGGGAGGTGGAGGACATGGATTCCCGGATTGCTGCATTAGAGTCAGTGCGTGCAATGTACCAGATGCCTGCAGCTACTGAGGCCGAGGAGCACAACGGCAAAGAGCCTGCCACCAGTGATAGTGTTTTTGCTGAATGTAATTAATTGCGAAGGATCGAATATCAGTATTGCAGTGTCGGTCTGAGAAATAGGAACCAGAAATCATCAGAGGTATTGCGGTACAAACATAAGAGGGCGGTTCGGAAACCATGACATTTGTACTAGACAATTTTAGCTACAGGACTTAATAGAATAGAAGAGAGCTATGTTTTTCTGGAGCTGAATATCAAGTTCAATAAGCTCGGCCAATTCCTCTGTTATCCAAGCCTTCGAGCGACGCAAAAGAGCGAGTTCTTCTACATGGCGGTCTGCTCAGTTGAAGTCCGGTACGACAGGTCTGCACTCACCTGTGATGATCCTGCATTCCTCAGCCTTCAGGTCTGGTTCTGATGGAGAGGGAAGCGGCGATGTAAAATGGGGCCACTGCACGAGTAATGAAGATCGAGCTCTATGGTGTAATATTGACACTCACCCCGGGCGCAGTGACATCAGATTCATTCCGGCTCGGGGATGGAAGAGATGATTCTTTTCCAGTTGATGGGGTTCGGTTAAGGGATGGTTCCGGAGGTCTGGCGACCTGGATGGAGTATAGATGGGGTCCTGCTCATGCAACGCAATGAGGCAGGAACAATGATGTCCAACAAAAAGAGAGATTTGAGTGGACTAATGGCAACAGGTGTGCCACTGTTCATACCTTGTTCAGGACTGTTGACTTTGTCAAGTAGTGGGACATATTGTCCTCAAATGACAAGGACGAGATAAGGATGCAATAATGGTGCCCAACCTGGAAAAGATGTTCTCTGTCCGTTTTGTTCCGGAGGCCTGTGCCAACATGTCACATGTCACATGTCACGGTCACCTTGGATCGCCCATCCAGCGGCTATTGCCGGATGCTGTGCCTGCCAGCACTGTGACGTGTTGTGCTCTGTCCCACACTGTGTTGACATTGTTCACTCATTGCGTTATGACTACTGGTTCAGACCAAGCCGCCGAGATTTTGGTGCGTGAGGCCCGTGTGGGGTGCGCGCTTCTCGCCTTGAAGAAAATCGTGGAGATTCAGCCGATCTCGGACCAGCGACGGGACTGGTGGAGGTGGCATTTGGTGCATGAATGTGTGAGTTTCATTCCAGCTGTGGGCTTGTATGTTGACCTTATGAAGGTCCTTTTGTAGAATAAGGCTGTTGGCATGTGTCGGGCACTGAATGCCACACATAACGACAAGACATTCCAAATACCTGTGCTAATCCAGGCCGTAGGTGCCAAGTTGGCAGATATCATAAGGGCGCCAGAGGGGAAGAAGGTCTTCGATCCGAAGGTGTTTGTAGATGTGGTGGACTCCTTTTCAGAGGCGAGTGGGGAATGGTCGGAGCGTGCAAGTACAGATCAGCTGTCAGAGCCGCATTGGTGGGTGTTCGAACCTTTGGAGACAACATCATGGAGCCCCTTCCCCCCGCCCCCATCGAGTCCCAGAAATGCTGCACAGCCCACTCGACAGCAGGTTGCTGAGTCCGCCGATGCTAAAGGCAGACCGGCCAAGCCCCCACACCTGCTGAGCCTGTCGGTCTCACATCCACGCCTGGTCCAGCCCCTCCTAGCACGATGATCCTATGGATCTTTCTCTGGCCGCCCAGGGCAATCTCGCCCAGACAATGGAGCGGAGGCCCTCAGAATCCTCTGTCAAAGCCGGCCACGCCCAAGCCTGCATTCGCTCTCGCGGTCCGATGATCGTTGCCAGGAATAGGCGTGCCCCACTTGTCGAGTCAGGTGTCCCTGTTGCACAGAATGAACCAGTGGATGTGGACATGGGAGGTAGTCCGCAGGATCAGGAACCGGACCGGCATGATGACGCCGATGCCCAAAGGTCTCCGGACTCGCAAGATGATGCCGGGGATCATTCTGCAGGTACCACGACGGGAAAGAAGGGTAAAGGGAGCCCTTTGCCGGACAGTCCCCCGGACGACCTACCGGTAGTGGTGAGAATGGTCCATTGCGTTGCTATCACTGCATACTGAAATTGTGTCTAGTCCCCGCCATGTTTACCCTGCAGCAAGAAGGGCACTCAATGCGTCCGGTCCGATGACTCAAATGGAGCACATCTGAGAAATTTGTTACTGGTATATCAGGCTATATCAGCTACATAGCTTTCCTAGGTCCATAGCTGTCCTCTTTTATACATAGCAGTCCCATAGCTGTCAAGTAATCTATGAAATGCTATGATAGCTTGCCATAGCTACCATAGCATAGGGCATA